>OU612045.1:117156011-117206975 GCA_914767935.1 Coremacera marginata
AATAATAATAATAATAATAATAATAATAATAATAATAATAATAATATAGTAATATAGTAATATAGGCTTTTTGACAGTTTTTCAATATAATTTTTTGTCAAATATCTTGCACTAAATTTAGAGCTGACTTTAATTTGTTTATGATTATGGGCCGTTGAGCCTGAAACGGTTTTCATCAACGTTAAAATTCAAAATAGGTGAATCATTATTACATAACCTTAAGCATCTTGCGACTGGCTCATTAACCCATTTTCAACCACGTTGCAAAAATTTTTGAATTTTTAAATATAAAGTACATTCATAGAGTAATTAGGGCCCTTTGATTCCAAATACGTCATATAAAAAAATCAATCCCCACCCGTTTTTCCGTAATATCAAAAAATTAAATGTTTGATTAATCGAACGTTGGCGCTTATCCCATACCATGAAATCCCATACAAATATAAAATGTCAAATTTTATTGCTAGGTGATTTCTATTGTGTTTTCAACAGGAATAGACGTGTTTTGTGCGTGCTTGTAACATTTTATGTTTGCTTGTAATATTTTGCCAAGTGTGTTGGCACTCCCATTTTTATTGTGTTTTCAACTGGAATAGACGTTTTGTGTGCGCGCTTGTAATATTTCAATTTTAATGGATTTTAATGGTTTTTTTCACATAAAATAATGAGTATCAATTAAAATATAGATAAATTTCATGTGTTATTTATTGTCAGTGTTTGTGAATATAAATTGGTTTTAGATAACAGAATTGCAAAATGCCACATTACAAAAAAGTAACAATGAAGGAGATTGAAGGCATTTTAGAATGTTGGAGCGATGAAGAAAATCCCGTTCAGTCTGTCAACATACTCCCACCTGATGTAGACGAACAATCTGATGAAGAATTAATCGACGAGAATTTCATTGCAATTAATTCGGATCCAAGTGCTTTGACTGAGGTTGCGGTATACGTGGAAATCGAGACTGAGCGCAACATTATTAAAGATATTGGCTATGAACAAATTGCAGAAACGGAGTCGGATGCTCTCCCGTCGACTTCCAAATGCCTTGTTAATAAATCGACTACCCCGCCTAGAAAGAAACGGAGAGTGGATGAAACCTACACACCATTGAGTTCATTTGAAACTCCAAAACGGTCCAGGAACAGAGGAAAAAAGCAGTTTAATTACAATATATCGCCTTATGCAGCTCCGTTGATCGATATGAAAAAAGAGCTGTGTGAAAGACTGAAGGATCTTACGCCAATTCAAATATTTTTAAAGTTTAATGATGGAGAGGTGTTGGATCATATCATAACTGAGATTAACTGTTTCGCAGCTCAGAAGAACACTGATTTGCATTTAGACGTGGCTTTATAAAAGAGATTTTTGGGTATTTTACTGCTATCGGGGTACCACACTTTGCCTTCTGTTGAGGATTATTGGTCTACAATGCTGTCAATGGGAGTTCCAATAGTAAAGCAGGCAATGTCGAAATATACGTTCATGCACATCAAAGGATATATCCATTTTGCTAATAATTAGATGAATTATATCGTAGCGATAAGATGGCCAAGGTACTATAACTAATATTACATTATTGTTATTTCAGTTTCCTTATTTTTATTCAATTGAATTCAGCTTCGTCCATTCTTCGACATTATAAACAGAAAGTTTATGCAGTTTGGAATTTGGGCAGAGTTTTTGTCCATAGATGAGCAAATGGTTGCCTATTTTGGCCAACACACTTGCAAAATGTTTATTCTGGGAAAGCCAATTCGTTTTGGGTATAAGCTGTGGGGCCTCTGTTCATCAACCGGCTATTTGTTTTTTTTCATCCCATACTGTGGACAATCCGATGAATACAGCAAAGAGGTTGGTCTTGGAGCTGATGTCGTTCTTCGTTTACTCAGCAACGTCGAGGCTCCCATGCATCATGTGGTATTTTTTGACAACTTCTTCACATCCTATCATCTTCTGTGCTTGTTATCAGAAAACAGACTCTGTGCTACTGGAACTGTTCGTTGTAATCGTGTAGCTGGTGGTGCTACTAATATGAGGACCGGAAAAGATTTGCCTCGCGGTGCACATGATTAGATGTATGAATCTAAGAACCCGATCACTCTTTGTCGCTGGCAAGATAATAAGGAGGTCACCATAGCTGCAAATTACGACCAGATTCTGCCACTCCACCCTGTTCGGCGTTGGCACACTCAGAAAATTAATTTATAGGCATAAGGTTGCGGGAAATGAATATTATTTGCGGTAATCGGAAGAAAATTGCTACAACTGATATTTGGTTAACTCTAACCCTCCGGCAAACATTTTACCTCATAGACTCCGGGAGGGGGTCACCGGTGACCCCCTGAAGTGCGTGGATGTTTTTATTCTCTCTCTCCATTCTTATTCTTGTTTTTTGAATTTAGTGCGTGCATGTCGGTTCATGTTATGCTTTTAGCATAAGCAGTTGATGATTTGTGGTTCGTGCACATAAAACAATTTTATTCTTCAATAAAATGCCGAAACGTGGTAGACGTGAAATGGATGTGGAACATTCTGGTGAATGTTCAGATTCTGCTGCGGCTAGAGGTGAATCTTCAGGTGCAACAGGTGCAGCAGAATTTCAACAGATTCTGCGTGTCATCCGTTTCGACAATGCATATACCAGAGCGACTAGAAAAGAAAGTGATAAAGCTGCCCCAATAAGTGACGTTTGGGAAATGCTTATGAAAAATTTTAAAGAAAACTATTATCCAGACGCGAACGTCACTATTGATGAGCAGTTGTTCCCGTTCAGAGGTCGGGCAGGTTTTATTCAGTACATCCCATCAAAACCAGCCAAATATGGGATCAAGATTTTCTGGGTATGCAACACAGCTGATGGATATCCACTTTTTGGAACTATTTATTTGGGTCGTCAACCTGGTACTGAGAGACAAACTAACGTTGGGCAAAACATAGTTCTGAAGTTAGTAAATGCATACAAACAGTCAGGGTTGAACGTAACAACGGATAATTTCTTTACGTCGTTACCGTTGGCCAACCAGTTAAAAACCCGAGGCATGAATATCGTTGGAACCCTTCGTTCGAACAAGCCGTATATTCCCAGAGAATTAAAGCCTAACCGTACCGATGATATTGGAACACATCGATATGCATTTAGCAAAGACACTACTCTTTTGTCCGTTGTCACAAAGAAAAATAAATCAGTTTATTTGCTTTCGACCATGCACTACACTCGTGTGACTAATGAAAATGGAAAAGAAGAGATGAACCACTATTACAACAAGGCAAAAGGTGGTGTTGACGTTATGGATCAGATGCTCTCCAAGTACACAACGAAACGCAAAACAAATCGTTGGCCGTTGGCTTTATTTTTCAATATGTTAGATGTAGCTGCATTAGCAGCATTTTGTGTTTTCAGTAAACTGAATCCGGAGAAGTCTAAAAGGCGATCTTCTAGACGCTATTTCTTGACTCAGCTTGGAAAAGATTTGGCAACAGCTAACATGGAAAAGAGAGCAAATGATCAAATGGTTATAAGAAAAACTAATTATAGAGCTGCTCTTGAGCTTATGCTCGGAATAACTATACAATTTGTTCCTACAGTTCCAGTTCCAGTTGCCGAAAACGTTCCTGTAGTTGGACCAGCAGCACCAGAGCCTGAGATGAAAACAAAAGATGGTCGTAAAGTTGCGAAGGGTCGTTGCTATATTTGCATTTTCAATGATCCGAAATCGGACCGGAAAGGTCGTACAAAATGCTCAAATTGCAAACGCACAATGTGTGCCACCCATACCAAGAGCTTGCCACCGGTCTGTACTGGCCCAAATTGTTGAATTTGTATGGCATTCTATTAGCGGGCCACCAGCCAATTTTTAATTTTGGTCCAAATTCTTGAATTTCCATAAAAAAATTTCAACTAATTTTGTATTTATATCCACAATGAATACCTCTTTTTTTTATTACAACCTATAATTTTCTATATTTAATAATAAAATATAAAAAAAAAATACAAAATAGAAATAAAAACTGTGTTCTTATTTATTATTTTCATATAAAATGTATGGTGGCCATTGCGGGTCACCGGTGACCCGCTCCCGGAGGGTGAGGGGTATTGGACTTTGGCGCACTCCAGCCCGGAGTCCAAAAACGTAAGTAGCCTAAATCCAGCGAAAAACGCTTTAAAATATGCTCTTGATAGCTATCCTAAAATTTGATCACTGAAAAAAAATTTTCTTCGGAGATATTTGACTTCAAAGGTAAAATGGGTCACCGGTGACCCCCTCCCGGAGGGTTAGGGTTAATGTTACTCGAATGAAATAAGCACAATTGATTGTTAGTTGGCGCGAATGATCGTTCCTTCGCAACCCGCTCATTTCCAAATGTTTCTTCAGTTGAAATGAAAATATGGCATGTTAGTTGCTTGAACCGCGTAAATGTATTTATTTCAACTCTCCTTGCCACTACAAGGAACGTAATGTGTCTGAAATAACTAACTGAAGCTATTGCAGACAAGCGAACAATACTAGTCATTGTAACAACCACATTGTAAGTTATGTCAATAGCATTATTTATACGCTTCAATCGAGTTTTGAATTTTATTAAATCAATCGCACCCTTTAGTTGCGTCAATCTCAATAGCCAACCTTGCAACTGCAAGTTTGTCAAACCATCCGACTTAGCGAGTGAAACAGACATACGTTCAAAAACACGAAGTTGTGTAAGCCGACCTTAATCGCAAGACGCTTGCATTTCATTTCTCAAAGTTGTTAACGTGTCCGGATGGAGTTTTTGTAGTGTCGTTTTTTTGAATAACTTGTAAGAGGAACAATCATTAGGTAAGTTAAATAAAATTGCTTTCTATCTACATATGCATAAAAAAGGCTGAGTTCCTTAATGCATTTATGCAAAGATTTATTGACTTTCTATTTATTGGTGCTTAGTTGATTCACCAAAACTGCGCAACTAGGTTATTATTTTTAAGCACGTTTTAGTTTCGCAGTTTCGGTGAATCTGCTAAGCACGAATTCAAAGAAAAAGGTCACTGATGCTTTGCATAAATGCATTCAGGAACTCGGCACGATTACAATTTTCTGGGCACCGCGATTTGAAAGTGTTTGTTTTATCAACCATAAAAAGTGTTATTAACCATAAAATTCTGTGCATTACTTTTGAAGATAACACATATTACATATTAGGCACACTTGACGGTTCACCCTTTTACGAAATAACCAAAACACGAAAAATTTTTATAAAAAACCGCGCGATTTTTATTTTACATACTATGCATTATACGTTTAATGTACACTTGATGGTTCACTCTTTTACGTAATAACTGAAACATGAAAAATTTTTATAAAATATTTGCGCGTTGTGAGTTGAAAAACAGTTATATCTTCAAAAGTAATGAATGGATTTTATGGTTTATGGTTGCTTTATATGACAATGACGAACCGATGTTTGGTTTAGTACAACATATAGTAACTTCTGGCGCCCCGTATTTAATTTGTTATCAATTACTGGACACTTCATTCTTTGATACTAATTTTTTTTTGCTTATCGAATAAAAAAAGTTGAAACCTTTGTAGTTCTTAATGTGGAAACGATTAACTATTTTCACACTTAGAATATTTCCTTATGTTTTAATGGCAATACATTCGCTGTTTGGGACTATTAATTTTTTTATATGTCTGAGGCACTATCTCAAAATTCAAAAGTGAGGATAGTCACGTCTGCGCCCTGGGTAATAATTAATTTTCTTGTGTATATGGTTGACTTCATAAACGTATTTATTATTGCATCAGTGTTTTATTTTCGTGTGATTTTATTTTTAGAAAAATGATTACTGTGAAATACTGTGTGTAGATTGCTTAACCTACAAAATGATCTACAGTCAATAATCATGTGTAGGTCGAAACGATCAATGGGTTAGTCAAAATAACCAAATTTTAGTCAAAATAACTGGCAGGTCGGTTCATACAATCGAATGGGAGTCAAAACGGATAACATGTCCATTCATACAATCGAATGTAGGTTAAAATGACTTACTTCTCCGTTCACACAATTGAGTTAAGGCTAAAACAATTAACAAGATCGTTAATTTAACTGAATGGAAGTTGAAAGGATGAAGGGGTTCGTTCAGAAAACCGTGAGCGCAGTGCTTACAACGGATTGCCACAGTCAAGGCTATGGGAAACAACGTAGTTGTGTTGATTACTTTTTAAAAGTTATCAACAATCGACTAAGTCGGTAGGGCACCAATTCGGTTGCTACAGTGGATATAATTCTCTGTGTGCAAAGAACAACTAAAGCTTCAAAGAAGGGGCCGGGCGAAGAAGGCAAATTTGTTATCATGGATCAGCCTGCTGTGCTTCACAGCTATAATAATGAGATGGGTGGCGTTGATCTCCACGATAACGCTATTCAAAATTGGTAAGGGAAGAAATTGGAAAGAAATGGTACTGGCCACTTTGGACAAATACCCTGAATTCATCAGTTGTGAACGCTTGGAAACTGCAATGTTTGGTAGCAAAATATAAAAACGAGAAGCCCATAAGCCAGAAAGAATTTAAGTTGTCTGTCACTGAGTCTCTACTGTTGACCGATGATAAAGAAGGAATGGAAGTGGATGATGATCTGGAGTTCCAGAGACCGCGCAACTTACCAAAGATTGTTGGCGAACACCTCATCGTCCGTCAATCGGAAGGAAAATATCGTCATTGCCAGTTGAAAGGCTGTGGCAAACCAACAATTTGGATGTGCGAGAAGTGTAGCAAACATATGCACTCACATTGGTTTAAAGAAAAAAACTTGTCTATTCGATTATATTACGATATGTTTCATTTGTATGTGTTTTTATAGTATGGGATAAGCGCCAACGTTCGATTAATCGAACACTGAATTTGACTCAAGCCTGCGTTATCCAGGTGTTGCCAGGTGTTGATTTTTTGATTGCAATAGACAGTTTGGCTATTTTGCTATGACACCTCATCATTACTTTTTTCTTTTTTTTTAATTATATAATTTAAATATAATTCACAAGAAAGGTCTTTCAGCAAGGTATTTTTTAACCACCCCTACCACAAGTAGGGGTGGAAGTCGGAGGGATGGCAACCATTATTTTGGAATAGCCAATTATCAAAGTAATATAAGATATGAACAATTTACCTGATATCATTTACCTTCATATTTATAAAAACTTTTGAAAATGAACAAATTTTACTTTCGATTAATCGAACACCAGTCGGAAATGGGTTAAATGCATAATTTTTCGCATAATTCTGTACATAATCGATATGTTCTTAGATCTCTTGGTGGATCATAAAGTTTAAATAGGTCAGAAAGTTCAGAACATACCATTTTTTCACTTAATTGATTATAAACAAACATTACCATTTATTCGATAACACACACTTTTCACGAAATAAGGGCAAAAAAAAATGTAGAATATTCCACGATATACTTTTTTTTATTCTCTTTTAAACTTTATAAATTACTTTTTCGCTTGAACAATCACTACGACTTTGAAAATAACCGTAAATCGAAAGTTGTGATGAAATAAGCCCCGAATAATTTTCTCAGTTGAATTTGATTCCATGGTTTTTAAATATGCTCCATTGATAAGGGTTGGATTTAAATCAACTAAACGAGAGGATTCGGAATTTGCACCAAAATATATGTTTTTTTTTTTAATAAATTATGAGTTTTTCAGAGCTCCGAGCAACGAAACGAATTAAAAAAATTAAAAACCGTTTGGGATTTTTTTAATTTTTTAGGAAAAAAATCAAAAACCGTTTGGGATTTTTTTGATTTTTTAGGAAAAAAATTAAAAACCGTTTGGGATTTTTTTAAAGTTGAGGTATGTTCATTAAGAAAAGAGTTTTTTTGGGATTTTTTAGAAATTGATTTTTGTCCTATTTATGGCAAACAGAAAACACTGTGAGGCGTTGGTTCAGGCTAGATTGAGCTTCAAATCTGCAAGTCCGTCTGTCTGTTCATCCGTATCTCTCTCGATTTCTCTCCTTCTCACTCCCTCTTTTTCTTTCACACCAACCTCATTCACCGCAACAACAACACTTCCCAGCAACAAAAGCAAGACAAGCTAATAATATACGCGTAAGCAACGGCATGATTAATAATAAATAAATAAATAATGATTAATAATGAAGCATGCTGTACTTGACCACATGACCTTATTCGCAATTTTGTGTATTTTTGGCCGCATAAGAAAAAACACGCGATTTTGCTTCAGAACTCTGAAACTATGCAATTGAGTTTTACTAAAAAAGTTGTGTTTTCTTACTCTTTTAAAACCATGAAAACATATGGAAGATTTCAGAAAACATACCAAATTTGCATTACAAAAGGTTTGTTGTTGTGCTCAATGTTTTAAATCTTTTTATGATTTTTAGTTTTTTTAAATAAATGATTGGTTTGAGTTTTTGCCATGTCTCACAACCTATTTTTTTTTTTTTTTTTTTTTTTGGGCTAGTATACATTTTTATATGCACTAATATCAACAGCCAAATGTATTTGGTTTTGTGTTTACAATATATCGTTCTATAACATTTACAAATTATTTATTTTTAGTGTCTCAAAAACAAAACCAATCTGATAACATTCCGCATTACTACGTATAAATCGATTCTTAAAGCTAAATATTTTTCTTAGGGTGGATATCGTAGGGGCCTTACAATAGCACATGGAAGCTCAGTAAAGGTTCGTTGCAGTCATTCTTCTAACGCGTCACCAATTGAAATACACTGCATCAGTGGCATGTTAACTCCACAGACTATTCATTGCGAGTCAGGGGTTAGAAAATCTCGAGAGGAATACTTAGGGGAACTTATTACTGCTACGACTCAAAATATACAACAAATCATACTGCAAACATCGTTGGAACTGGATGAAGTAAATAATACAACCGATGAATCTCAAAATGCAACTGAAGAATCTAAAATGTGTAGTTCACCTAGCATTTTAGATAACGCATTGGTTTATAAGTAAGTATAAGTAAATATTTTTTATTGAATGCAATACAACTAAACTTAAACAAAAATAATTCAATAAAGCAAAAAAATTAATATATTTTTCAAATTTAAGAAGAAACTTTTAATCTTCTTAAATCTTTAATCTTTTAATCTTTAATTAAAAATTTTAATCTGATAGACTCCGCATGCGAGGCGTATTTACCATGCCAGCAAAAGAAAACAAACACTCGACTGGTACAGAAGAAGTCAGAGGTGTATTGTAAATTGCTTTGAAACCTTTTCTAAGCGAACATTCATGGTACCGATTAATTCGTCAACTTAATACAGAATCGCGTTCGCTTAAAGAGGTTGTTTGTTTTTCATTTTATAGCAGATATGATTTCGAACTCCTCTGAGAAAATACTTTTCATCAAAATTGGTTGGGTAGTTTGTTAGTCATAATGTAATACAATAATAGTGCATTATTCATAATGCAATTTAGTGACATTGCAATATAAGTGCATTATTTACCATACACTTGTGTGATAATTAAGTATTAATGCATTACATTGATAAGAAATTAGTGCAATGCAAAAAATAAATAAACGTGTACTTTCATTGATTTCATTTAGTTACGGAAAAATTATCAATGCAATTACCCTTTCTCATGCAATTGTCCCAGGTCAGCCGTTTACACAAAGGTATTTCATCGAAATGAGCTTTAAATAAATGGTTATTAATTTACCTACAACTTGAATCTCGATACGTATTTATAAAGAAAAATAAACGATTTTTTAATAAGTTTTCATTATTTTTTTTTTGCGAAATCACTTATCTGGGGCCCTATTCTTAACTGACAGTATTCACTAAATATTGTGTAGACATTAGGGTAGTCCTTATTCCTAAAAAAAATAATCCTTTTCTTTATATTATATAATATAATTATATAATATACTAGCTGAATACCCGGCTTTACTCGGGAATTAATATAAATAATTTTAGCTAGTTAAGGAAATCGTGATTTGTTCGTGCGTGCCGCTGATCGCTTGCAAAAATATACTTTCAAGTTTTATATTATATTCGATAGAGCAAAAACGAATTGTTGGCAGTTCTCGAGGAAACTGGACAAAAATTAAATAAGCATTGAAACTAGAAATTGAAACGCCAAAACAACGCCAACTTACGATGCAACTGACTTGCGCATGTGTTGATGCGTACTCAAATACCACAGAATTTGGCATCAGCTGTCCTGATTTGCGACAACAAAAGTTGAATATAAATACACATAAAGAAGAAAAAAAAAGAATATTTATCACCCTTCGCGCTTTGCTACGCCTTACTGTATTTTGTAGTACAGCGCCTGGGGTTCACGATATAGCAAAATACATAGCGCCAAAAGACTCACTGCACCCGAAAACCACTTATAAAAATCATACATATCGGATGAGCTGTTTTGAGTTTTTTGTGGTAGTTGTAAAACAGCGCCCTCTGGTTTTCGAGATAGAATAAAAAACGAACGCCAAAGCCCTTTCCACTCGATAATCAAATCCTATATCCGATTTACAAATTTTCATCTAAATCATATGAGCGGTTTTTGAGTGTTTCACGATTTCTTAAGTGATTTGTACTACAGCACCATCTGGTGTTTAGGATAGCGTAGAAAAGAAATTCCAAGATACCCATCGTATTCGAAAACTTCTATGTAAAAATGGTCACACAAATCGGATGTACAGCTAGGAGTTTTTCCAGATGTTTAAAACCTCTGATGTTCAATATAGAACAAAATAGATAAGTTATAAAAACTACCGTACCCGAAAACCTCTAAATACAACTTTCATGTAAATCGGATGAATGGTTTCGGAAATAAACTATAATAACAAAATTGATGGAACCCGATCGCAGCGCCACCTACCGGGCCCAATTGCGAATCTGAACCATCCAGGGATCCACTTAAACAAACACAAAAACTTTCATCAAAATCGATGCAGCCGTTTAGGTACAGTTTAATAACATGCACACGTACAAATTGTACAACAGCGCCCTCTAGTTTCCGGAACAGAGCAAAAGAGATAACGCCAAAACAGTTGCCATGCACGAAAATCCTTTAGTAAATTTTTCATCCAAATCGGATGAGCGGCTTTCTACTTTTTCACGATTTCTTAAGCGATTTGTACTACAGCGCCCTCTGGTGTTCGATATAATACAAACAAGATAAGTCCAAAACAGTCACCATATTAGAAAACCCCAATTTACCAATTTTAATGAAAATTGAATAAACAGCTTAGAAATTTTTTAAAATATTTTTACACAGCGCCCTCTGATGTTCAAGATAGAACAGAGTAGATAAGTCATAAAAACTCACCATATCCGAAAACCTCTATACACAAATTGCAAATCGGATGAACGGTTTCATAGAAAAACCATAAAAACAAAATGCCTTAAACACGATCGCAGCGCCATCTACCGGGTCCAATTGTGAATTTGAACCATCCAGGGATTCACTCAAACACACACAAAAATTTCATCAAAATCAGTGCATCCGTTAAGGAACAGTTTAATAACATACACACGTTTAATTTCGAGAAAGAGAAAAAGATAGCACCGGAACCCTTGCAGTACTTGAAACTCGCTGTTTACAAATTTTCATCCAAATCGGATGAGCACTTTTGGAGTTTTTCACGATTTCCTAAGATTTGTACTAACGCGCCCTCTGGTTTTCAAGATAGAACAAAACAGATAAGCACAAAACACTCACCGTATCAGAAAACATCTATTTTCCTATTTTCATGCAATTCGGATGCACGGCTTCTGAGTTTTTCGAGGTTTTTCAAAATATTTGTACTTCAGCGCCCTCTTGTGTTCAAGATAGAACCAAGTAAATAAGTCGAAAAAACTCACCGTATCCGAAAACCTCTACACACAAATTTTCATCCAAATCGGATAAACGGCTTAGGAGTTTTTTGATGTTTTTTAAAATATTTGTACTACAGTGCCCTCTGGTGTTCAAGATAGAACAAAGTAGATAAGTCTTGAAAACTCACCGTATCCGAAAACCTCTATATACCAATTTTCATGTAAATCAGATAAATGGCTTAGGAATTTTTCGTCGTTTTCTAAAATATTTGCACTACAGCGCCCTCTGGTGTTCAAGATAGCACAAAAAATATAAGTCCAAAATACTCACCGTATCAGAAAACCCCTATATTCCAATTTTCATGCAAATCTGATGTACTGCTTAGGACTTTTTCGTGGTTTTCAAAATATTTGTACTACAGCGCCCTCTGGTGTTCGAAATGGAAGAGAACCTCTACATACATATTTTCATGCAAATCGAATGAACGGTTTCGGAGATAAGCTGAAAAAACGAATGCCTGAAACCCGATCGCAGCGCTCCCTACCGGGTCCAACCTTTTTTACTGGATAAAAAGTAGCCTATATGTTAACCGAGGATATAAGGAACCTGGATGTCAAGTTTCATTCAAATCCATCCAGTGGTTTTCGCGTGATGCTTTAACAGACAGACAGACAGACAGACAAAAATTTTAAAAATGTGATTTTCGGACTCAGCTTTATTCAAAATGTCTATCGCAAAAGGAATTTCAAAAAAATATTTCATGTACAGATTTTTTTTTTTCAATTTTATATATACTAGATTATACCCGGCGCGCTTCACTGCGCTCAGCGCTTATCCCCTAAAAGAGGGCGTAGCTTTAGTAAAGCCATGCTTTTATAGTAAGCTTGTACCGAGTTTCATTGATGTGTGACTTATTTCGAAAGCTATACCGAAAAATTTGGGTGCTGAAAAAGTACCACTCCCCTCGTCCAATGCCCATAAAATATTACCCGTGGAACGGCATGTGTAAATTGAGGTCGAATACTGAATTCCGAGGCTGTGCTACCTACAATTACAAAACTGTCCGATATCGAAAATTTTAGGTGTATTTAAGGTGGCTTTTACGATCGGCACCAGACTTCACAGGACTCCTCTCAAGGCTTTGGTATAAAAATTGCCTTAGCGGTTTTGTAGTCTTAACGTGATATACACACGTATATACATTAAGTCGCCTCACGCTCCTTAGAAAAAAAAGTTGTTTGGTCCGGTTCTTCAAAATAATCCATGGCTTATGATACGATGATCCCCAAATTATTTCGACTAAAAATATTGGCTGGTATGGTAGTTAAAGACAAATATACGGTCAGAAATAAGAGCAATGAAAAAGTTCTTTTGCATCAAAATATCTTAAATATTTTCCGTTGGACCAAAGATAATGGCGATGTTTATGGATTGCTTTAACTTTTTTCATATTATTTTCACTAAAATTAAAACGAATTTTTTCCTACACTACTTTTAGTCAAATAAATTGTAAGATATAAAAAACGTGTACATTTTTTTGTAATTCCATTCAATTTAGTTCTTCACTTTACACTTTATTTTATCATCAATAGATAATTTATTTGACTAAAAATAACATGGCAAAACAAAAAAAAAAATATCTTATTATAATTTTAGTGAAAATAATATAAAAAAAGTTAAAAAGTTAATGAAAATCTGCATTATCTCTGGTCCGACGGTAAAAATTCAAAATTTATTGGTGAGATTGGAAGAACTTTTTCATTACTATTATTTCTGACCGTTTGTTATTTTTAACGACCACACCAGTAAATATTTTTATAAAAAATTCGATTTTTACAGCATATTTCATACCATTCCGTAGCATACTGGTTGAGGAGCGTGGCTTGTTTGCCATAGAACCCAGGTTCGAATTCCACCTGACACACAAAGTTTTTTCAATTGAATTAATTTTTCTATTCGGCCGTCATCTCTCTGCAGACAATGGCAAACCTTAGAGAGTTAAAACTGCCATGAAAGCTTCTCGAGAACATAAGCCGTTCGGAGTCGGCATAAACCTTGTAGGTCCAGTTCTCGATTATTTGTGTTCAAATATTTCACAACACGCACAACACAATTGATCATAAGAAGCTCGGTCAAAGTCTTTTCAAGGGCTGAAATGGCCATTCCGTTTTTAAGTTTTTTTTATTTGCGGATAGTACAAGTGGGCGAGGCAAATTTTATATATATACATATATATATATTGACTGCTACTTAGAGCACCTGCATATCAAGTGTTACTGTCAAAACGTGTACAACTCAGGAATAAGCATGATTTCGATAAAGTGGGCGTAGATTAGTGCGGCCATGCCCATTTTTTGTACATTGGCTGACAGTAAACATATAAACTAAATTACCAAATCTTAGTCTTCTACGACAAAAGGCGTCTGATGTGAAGCATTTTTACTGATTTGTGGGCGGTAAAAGTGGGCGTGACAACATTTATATATACATAGTGGCTGTCATTTGGATCCATAGCACCTGCATACCAAGATTCACTGTCAAAACTTGAACATCTCAGGAATTACAATGATTTCTGAAAAGTGGGCGTAGATATAGTGTGCCCACGCCCATTTTTTTACAGTCACCGAAAGTAACCTTCTGAACAAAATTACCAAATTTCTGTATTATACGATTAAAACCGTCTGATATATAGCAGTTTTTTTGGTTTGTGGGCGATAGAGCCAATATGGGTTGTATGGGAGGTACAACGCCCCCTTGTCCAATCAACACCAAACTTCCAAGGATCACTCTCAGAATGTTGCTTCAGTATCTCTAAGAATTTCATAAAGATTGGTTCGGCGGCTTTGGAGTCTATACGTGATATACGCACATACCCACATATGCACATACCCACATACATACATCCATTTTTATGTATATAGATATATATAGTGACCGCCACTTGGTCCCATTGCACCTACATACCAAATTTCAGTATTAAAACATGTACAGCTCAGAAATTACAATGATTTCTGAGAAGTCAGTGTAGATAAAGTGCGACACGCCCATTTTTATAAAGGTTGTGGCAGTAACCATATGAACTAATGCACCAAATTTTAGTCTTCTACTGTAAAAGGTCTGATATATATCCTTTTTACGGATTTGTGAGCGGTAAAAGTGGTCGTGGAAACATTTACATATAAAGTGACCGCCACTTGGACCATAGCGTCTACATACAAAATTTGACTATCAAAACGTTCACATCTCAGGAATTAAAATTATTTCTAACCGATAGCTCTGGCAGCTAGTGCTTACTTAGTTATAATTTTTAAATTGAAATTAACTTATTAAAAATTATTTCTGAAGAGTGGTCACAGATATAGTGCTACTATGTCCATTTTTTGCAAAGCTGTCGAGAGTGAGCGCATGAACTTAATTACCAAATTTTAGAATTTAGTGATGAAAATCGTCTGATTTATAGAAGTTCTATTGATTTGTAGGTGGTACAAGTGGGCGTAGCGATCTTTATATACATATATATATTGACCGCCCCCGAGAGCACCTGCATGCCAGGTGTTACTATCAAAACGTGTACAACTCAGGAATAAGCATGATTTCGATAAAATGGGCGTATAAATGCTAAGACCACGCCCATTTTTTGAACAGATGCCGACAGTAACCATATGAACTAAACTACCAAATCTCAGTCTTTTACGGCAAAAGCCGTCTGATATAAAGCATTTTTACTGATTTGTGGGCGGTAAAAGAGAGCGTGACAGTAGTTATATTTACATTGTGACTGCCACTTGGACCCATAGCACCTGCATACCAACATTCACTATCAAAAAGTGTACAACTCAGGAATAAGCACGATTTGGATAAAGTGGGCGTAGATATAGTGCGACCATGCAAATTTTTTGTACATTGACCGACATTAACCATATGAACAAAATTACCAAATCTTAGTCTTCTACGGCAATAGCCATCTGATATAAAGCACTGATTTGTGGGCGGTAAAAGTGGGTGTGACAAAATTTTTATATACATTGTGACTGCCACTTTGATCCATAGCACCTTCATACCAAGATTCACTATCAAAACGTGTACAACTCAGGAATAAGCATGATTTCGATAAAGTTGGCGTAGATTAGTGCGGCCATGCCCATTTTTTGTACATTGGCCAACAGTACACATATAAACTAAATTACCAAATCTTAGTATTCTACGGCAAAAGCCGTCTGATATAAAGCATTTTACTGATTTGTGGGCGGTAAAAGTGGGTGTGACAACATTTGTATATACATAGTGACTGCCACATTGATCCATGCACCTGCATACAAAGATTCACTATTAAAACTTGAACATCTAAGGAATTAAAATTACTTCTGAAAAGCGGGCGTAGACATAGTGTGGCCACGCCCATATTTTGTACAGTCACCGACAGTAACCATCTGAACAAAATTACCAAATTTTAGTGTTATACGATTAAAACAGTCTAATATATAGAATTTTTTTTGGTTTGTGGGCGATAGAGCTAATTTGGGTTGTATGGGAGGTACCACGCCCCCTTGTCCAATCAACACCAAACTTCAGGAACACTCTCAAGAAGTTGTTTCAGTCTCCTATTTCATAAAAGATTCATACTATTTCATAGAGATTGGTTCGGCGGTTTTGGAGTCTATACGTGATATACACACATATCCACATACCCACATACATACATCCATTTTTATATATATACCCTGTAGCAAAATCAACTAATTTGAAAGTAGTTTATAAAGTAGTTTTTTGTCATCCACAACTAGTTGAAATTCTGGCTTTTTTCCATAGAACGAACTAACTTATTTTGTATGGTGATGTCCGCTAAATAAGTCAATTGACTGTCGTCTGCATATATTTTCAACTACTTGTTAAATTAGTTACATTTAAATTATTTTTTTAATTGCTTTAAAATAACCAATTGAAAACTATTACTGATGGCCAAAAGTTAATAATATTTGATGAAATAACATGGTTAAATATATATAAGCTTGTAATCTAATAAAAATTTTCAATTAAAACATGCCAACATCAGAGTAGTTGCCGCCTTAATATAATTCAAAGTAGTTTATCAATGACTGGTTTTTAAGTAGTATTTCAATTACTTCATATATTGAAGTGGATGCCGCCTTAATATAATTCAAAGTAGTTCATATACTGGTTTATTTTAAACTAGTTTTTTAATTAGTTGTTTTTAAAAACAAGTTAGTTTGTTCCTATAGGGTAGATATAGATTATATAATATAATACTATATAAATTATATAACATATTATATAACATATGATATAATATTTATATAATGCAACACATTATCTGAATTCATGTCATAAGAAACTGGAACATTTTTTTATTTTAATTTTTAAATGAGATTAAGGGGTTGCTACCAAGGCACATTGGTACAAATGAAAGGTAAAAGTGGCCAAAACTAGAAGACGACCTCGTATCTACATGAAATCAGGTACCTATTAGTTTTTGGTGTTGATAAACACGAATCTGAAGTAAAAAAATTGAAAATTTAAAATGGCGACTCCAATATGGCCATTATGTGAAAAACTAAATTATGTTAAAATTTTCGGACGCCATTTTGAGACTTTAAACCTGAGTTTCCGCACCTTTACAAAAATACGTGTACCTTAGTTTTTGTCCACTATTACATATCCGAAGCTCATTCAAATTGGCGAGTGACACCAAGGGACGTTTTCTTGAGAGAGGGCTAAACTTTGACAACTGGTAGCGACCTTTAAATCATATAAAAAAATTAAAACTAAATAATCTCCTTTATATTTAAATAATGACATGCCGCAATGATAATTCAAAAGTCGAAAAATGAGGACCACCCTAGTACATATCCAGTTTTAGATTCACAAGCTTTGAAAATGAGTTTTCATCTTCTAAAAAGTGTGCACAATCAACAAAATGTATTCACTAAGATTTTTTTCTGTGATTTTAATATACATGGTGTAATTTGGAATTTTGTATAACTGCAGGAATATAATTGCTTATGTTTGCATTAGCATCATGATAAAAGAATATAGGTAGAAGTGACAGTTCCTTGGTATACCACAATTTGTCAAAAAAAAAAAAAAAATGCCAAGAAAGAGAGCGTTCATTATTAGTTGTGTTTAATACACATTGGCTGCATTCAGCAAAATTTCCTGATTACTGTTGCACGGCTTTTGGGTTGAATGGTATGTGGCATAAAGCGCTCACACAACATGTTCCCTGAGCGGTCACCATTATAGGGAGCGAAAATATTTTATGCTACTTCGCTACTTAAGTGCTCTTTCGGATAGAATGCAGCCGTTGTCGAGGATAGTTCAATCTGAGAGAGTAAAATTAAATTTGTGAACAGTGACAAATGGGCATTTGCTTGTTAATCTTGATGCTTATTCTTCTTGATGCTTGTTCTTATGAAGCTGAAAAAAATTTCTTCCAGCATACTTCAAGCAACTAACGAGCTCGAGAGCAGGACTATTGACAAATTATCGTCAATTGGGGTTTTTTTGGCTTCAGTTAAGCCTGACGTTTTTATTTCATTTTTTTGCCAAAAATTAAGTTTTTTTTTGGTTAACTCGCTTTGCCTTTACTATTATGAATTTGAGATTTAAATTCAGAATGAAATTTGATTTTGGTGCTTGGAGCAGCTATATTTGGGTGTTGAGGTAAAATTTAAGTTGGAGCAATTATAAAATTCGATAAGTGCAATAAAGAAACTAACATTTAAAAATACTTGCCGATTTGCTCAAACTATTTCCTAATCTGGTTTTAGAAAACGAAGACTTTTTTCTGAGTTCCAGGAAATTTTAAATTTAGAGTTTGCTTATCTTTTCAGTGATTCAGAAGAAGAAGTTTAAATAAAATATTACTGGAAAACAGTTTATACAATCAGAAGAGGAAACTAATCTTTGGCATTTTCTTTTATGGGAAAATTAATTTTTAAAATTTTGCCCAAGCGTAATTCAT
Source organism: Coremacera marginata (assembly GCA_914767935.1). Lineage (NCBI taxonomy): Eukaryota > Metazoa > Arthropoda > Insecta > Diptera > Sciomyzidae > Coremacera > Coremacera marginata. Next base: position 117,174,799 of record OU612045.1, read on the forward strand.
CAGCAAACGTTGATCGCATTTTTTCTCAAATAAACTTAAAAAAACAAAAATCAAAAGCATTTTGAGCACAGAAACGTTGATTTAAGAGTGAACAAATCTTTTTGTTATAATTTTGACTAAAGCTCTGTAAAGAATCTTCCAAGCATACTAGTTACGTGTTGTAAATTTTTCTTATATCAACTTGTATCAGTTTCGCTCTCTAAGCATTTAGTATGCATGGAATATTTCTCTTTCTAATAACGATAGAGCATGTATTAGAGAGTGAAATTATCAAGCATCAAGAATACTAGTTTGAGAACATACGCAACAAACAGATAAATCGGTAATATTGTTATCTCTACTTGTAACATCTGGGTATGTGACGTCGAAAACATAAAGAATAAAGAGTGAATATTTTCAATAAAATTATAAAAGAAACACTTCACATAAGAGCAATGCATTCAAGTTTTAAATTTATTTCATAAAAAAAATAAACATAACAATGGCATTTTTGTCGTCAACTTAATGAAATTAAAAATTTATTAATTAAAAATTAATAAATGTGGCACAAGTACCTTATATAAAGCTATCAATTCACAGAATCCATATCCATTACACCATTACTTTTTTTTATTAGCATAGAAAAAGTAAAAGCACGAGATTAACACAAAGAAAACTATCTGGAATATCCATTTTGAATGGATATATCATTTTAAAAAAAATTTAAAACAGTTAATCAGCTTAGTGGAGCCGATAAAGAGAAAAACGCTTACACTACAATGAGAGCCAGAGAAAGAGATGATCGCTCTCTGCTCAATCCAAAACATGTAAGCATAAGTTAAGCTCCACTAGTTGTATTTGTCTCAATAATATCAAATACCTACTTGTTTTATCTGTTTGTACAAGTAGAATGGATGGTTCTTTGCAGACCTTTAATTTGGACATGAAAGAATTAACAAAAAAATACAATAATGTAATACAATACAAATTTAATTGAATCATATTTTTTTAACCTTATTAATATATTTATTTAATTTCATATTAATAACATGAATAAATTTTTAAAGGTAGTATTTAATTTTTCATGTATGATATAATATGCTTAAGAATAAAGAACAATTTATTGTATGTAGTACCGTTTTGTTTTGAATGAAGATTTTAATGGTGTGAAAATTACTTTTTTTCATATCAAGCTTGCTCGAGGGAGTGATTTTATGCTTGTTCTTTTTATCTTTTTTGAGCTAGAAAAATACAGAAACACGTTCTAGCAGTTTGCAAGCTCCCAGCGGTCTGAAATGAAAGCAGCTCACCTAGAATCACGATTAAAGCGCTTCATCACGGTTGCTTGTCCAGCAGGAAAGAAGCACACTTCGAATTTCTGTTTTTCTTTGCGTTTCTCTCCAAGCAGGCAAGCACAAAGTCCAAAGCACAACACAAAGTTGTTGTTTAGTTGCGATTCAGTTCCCAGAATGAAAAGTAAGGCAATTTAATGCACAAAGTATGCTGCGCATTAATCCGTTATCGCTCAGCCTAACCATATGATAACGCAGTGATTTCTTCTTTTATTTATTAAATCCCGACTAAATACACTGATGAGTTGAAAATAAGTAGAGAGAGCATAGTTCACTCATTGATCTGCCTCTCGCTCCTAACGCACAACTTTCATCCATTCCATTACACAATTAGGCTATTCACAGCTTAAACGAATATTAACAAAGCGGATTTACCAACTTGTTAAAAAATAAAGGTTCATTTACACTGTGAACCGGACTTAACTGTCCGATTCGAATTTTTTTTTAGTAGGTTGCCACATGAATCTATGAGAAGGCTGCCAAATATCAGCGTCTCTCGTTGACATTTGTTAAAGTGACAGTGCTTTGTTTACTACAAATTTTTTCGTGTCTTCGATTTTTACGATGAAAGAAAAAAATTGAGCAACGAGTTTGTATCAAATTTTGTGTGAAAAATAGTTTCAACTGCCCCGATACGCGTAAAATGTTGGTGAAATGTTACGGTGACTCTGCTCTATCGTATCAGAAGACAAACAAGTGGTTTAGTCGATTTGTGAGTGGCCAAGACCCTAGTACCGGGCGGCCATCGTGTTCGACTTCCGAAGAAAACGTTGAAAAAATCAAAGAAATGTTGGTCAAAAATCGCAAATTGACGATTAGAGAGAGATAGCAGAGGACGTCGGCATTTCAATTGGATCCGTTCAGAACATTTTGAAAATGAATTGGGCCAGAGACGTGTCGCTGCGAAGTTGGTACCGAAAGAGTCACCTCATCTTATTCATGACTTTTTGCCAAAATCAACACGATAACCATCTACCAGCCGGCAAATTCACTTGACCTGGCTCCGTGTGATTTTTTCCTGTTCGATCGAGTCAAAAAACCGCTTCGAGGAACTCGTTTCATCAGCAAAGAAGAGGTTAGGAAAAATCGGTGAACGCTCTAAAGGCCATACATACAAAACACTGTCACTTTTCGAAATGTCAACGAGAGACGCTGATATTTGGCAGCTTTGTCATTGATACATGTGGCAACCTACGAAAAAAATTTTTTCGAATCGGACAGTTGAGTCCGGTTCACAGTGTGAATGAACCTTTCTTTTTGAACAAGGTGGTATAGCATTTGTTGGTTTTGAAACTGTGAGCACCTCAGTATGTGTTTGCCGTATTCAATAATTTTTCAACGCTGTTATATATGGTGTAGATAGGACATAAAAATACGAGCCACAAAAAACACGTCCAAGGGCTACTTTTATTTACGCGTGTTTGCGTAATTGCGTTTGCATGCAAAACAACAACAAAGAAAAATACGCTTACGTAAGTTGGCGTAAAAATAACAAATCGTAAATTAAACTGTGAATAGCCTAAATGTATAATTTTGTTTGTCTTTTTTCAGAGTTTGCATTAACCAAACATTTGCTTATCTACTTACAAATATTTACCACGTTTTGTTTTATTGTGAATATAATAAACTACAATTAAAACGAAAGTGTAAGTGTTAATTAGTGAAAACATAAAAATTGTTGAAAATGTTAAAGTGCAGCAATAGAACAACCTAAGCAGCTGCACACGCATATGACCGGAATTAAATATATTTTCATTGGCGAACTCGTGTTATATTATTGGTGAACATATTGTGTAAGCGCTTTATGCTACATACCATTCAGCCCGAAAGTTGTTTAAAAGCCTAAACACATTGATGACGGCTGTAGCCGTGCAGCATTTGTCAAACTTTTTGACATGTATTTCTTATGGAGAGAAACTAGTGTAATGCCACGCTGGCCGCAGTGGCTTTTTCGTCGATATAGAATCATTCCTAATTTGACAGCTTGTCGCTGTGACAGCAGCCGCTGTCAATGTATTTAGGCTGTAACAGCTACGTAGCAAATTTTCCGCTGAGCGCAGCCAATGTTTGTATCTGCATTTGCTTCACTCTTAGCTGTGTTGCATGAACAGCTGTTTTTGACAAGTTATGGTATGCCTTTAGAAGAGAAAATCAACACTTTCCAATGCTACCTGGGTTCTTATATCATGCATTAGCATAATAAAGCGAATAATGCACGAAAAAGAAGAAATCATTCACCGTTTTTAACATTGGGCATTTGTCAATCAACTAGCAAACAAATTTCATAAATTTGAAGTATAAAATTCCTGACTTTATTCCAGCTAGATTGGTCTTTGGGACCACTGCGCGATGGAAGTCGCGTTTGCTCACACTCGACCATAAAGACAGTTTTGTGACCAGTTTAAAGGTGTGTTCAATCCGAAAGAGTTTTTGCATCGTTCCTTAACCATGGACGAAACATAGATACATCACAACACACCAGAGCGCAAGGAACTGTGGAAGGCCAAGGTGGGTCTGTTGGACAACAAGGGCATGGCGAACGTTTTTTTGGGATTCCGCATGCGGAGTCAGTCACATCAACTACCTTGAAAAGGATAAAACTATCACCGGAATACTATTCACTGTTGTTGGACTTATTTTGGCTGTTTCAAATTCTTAAACCAGACCAAAGCCTACCTACGGTTCTAGCGGCCCCTTAAAAGTTAGTTTGTAAATTGCACAGATTTGACATTGATTTAAAGAAAAAACTTACGCATTTAGTGAATAAAAAACTTCTCTTCCACCATGATGACACACATGTCTGTAGTCACCATGGCAAAATCCATAAGTTGGATTATGAACTGCTACGGTATTTAAATACCATATTCTCCAAATTTAGACCCATGCGGCTTTTTCCTAGAAATGTCTCAGCGGAAGGAGATTTGGGTCGAATGAAGAGGTCATGACTGAAACAGACGCATATTTTAAGGTGCTTTAAAAAACCTTTTATTTGGATTGAATACAATAATTGGAAAAACGCTTGAATAAATGCAGCAATCTTAAAGGAGACTATGATGAGAAATAAAAAAGCCATTAGTAATAGGAAATTGAGTGCACTCTCTTCATCTGGAGTCAGCTGAGCTTCAACCGCTCATCTTTTAGCAACATTTTGATCTGTGGCCAATAGAAAATCCCTTTCTTGATTTTGGCGTCAGAAAAATTAGAAAATATAGTTTCCAAATACTTCAATAAATCACCACTTTTGTTCAATGCTTTCATTAAGTTTTTAATTAGGCCCAGTTTAACGTGCAGTGCAGGAAGAATGATGTAAGACTTGTCTACGAGAGGGTTGTATTTGATGTTATCTTTGCCAGGAGAACGAGTAGTTCTCCTCAGTCTTTTTTAACGTAGTGCTACTCACGTGCACGGTTATCCTTCTTCAAAAAAACTAGCAATGTTTAGTCCCTGTAGGAAAATCAACTAATTTAAAAGTAGTTGATAAAGTAATTTTTTGTCAACCACAACTAGTTGAAATTCAGACTTTTTTCCATAGAACGAACTAACTTATTTTGTATGGTGATGTCCGCTTAATAAGTCAATTGACTTTCGTCTGCATATATTTTCAACTACTTGTTAAATTAGTTACATATAAATTATTTTTTTAATTGCTTTTAAATAACCAATTGAAAACTATTACTGATGGCCTAAAGTTAATAATATTTGATGAAATAACATGGTTAAATATATATAAACTTGTAATCTAATAAAAATTTGCAATAAAAACATGTCAACATCAGAGTAGTTGCCGCCTTAATATAATTAAAAGTAGTTCATATACTGGTTTATTTTAAATAAGTTTTTGAATTAGTTGTTTTTAAAAACAAGTTAGTTTGTTCCTATAGGGAGTATATTCGCCTTGCAAATCTAACAATATTCCGATTATTTTCAAATAGGAACAAATTTTTCACTTGTGTTGGTCATAACTGTTTACTTTTAATACTTGCGCGATTGTCTCGTGTGCTTTCCTTGTGCGGATTGAAATATATGGCTTTTTTTCTTTATGCAGTAAGTAGTCTATAAAGTTTCTCTGGTAGTGTCGATAAATAAACACATACTTTCCTTGCCATAAGGCTTCTTTAACTCGTTGAGAGAAGTAGAAATGTCATGACAATAGCAGAAATTATTATTTTACTTTTTTTTAAGTGACTGATGAAAGGCTCCTAACAAGTTCTGTGATTGACGCTTTCACGACTGGAGCATATAAATTTTGTTTTGGATTTTGGATGTCAACCACTCATATTTTTTCTTTGTAAGGCAAGTTCTCGAGCTTAATGATTTAACAATTTTTGTGTCATTAATTTCGGTTTTTTGTATACTTCACACTCAGAGCAAATTGAGTTTATATCTTCGTTTTCAGAAAAGGCACTAGAAGTACAGCCGGCCAGCAGCAGCCTTAGGGGGTGACAAACAGGGCAATCGCCCGGGGCCTCAGCTTGCAGAGCCTCGCACAACAACTTGCGTAGAAAAATATAATATCTAAAACTTTATTTTATCGTTATCTTTTAGATAAACAATAAAATAAATTTGGTTAATTCATAGAAAAGTATGTACATTAGAGTGGTCCTTAGTTGTATGCTGCAACAAGTTTTTTTCTGATCATTAATTACGTACCAAGGTTCTGTTTCTGACAGAGGTAAAATGTGAATTTTTAAAAAAAAAATATTGTTATTTAAACGTACCTGAAGCGACCTCTCTATTAAAAATCTGATTTATATATGAAAATTGTACGGTATTCCCAAAAAAAATCCCAAGAACATTTTTATTAGCTCAAATTTTCAAAAACCTGGTCGCTTTTCGTTTTTGTTATTAGTTCTCTTTAAAAAAGAATACATCAAACATGAAAATCGAAGTTGAATTACCAGACTTATTATTTTTTACTTTTGGAAAAAAATCATAAAATTGAGTGAATTGTACTGGGTATCGTAAACAATTTTGGGCACGAAAGAAACCAAATTTTGTGTTCTTACTGGGGGGGAAGAAAACAGAGTTCGACAAAATCGCACTGTGATGTCGACAAATGCCTCATTATTTATTTAAACATAAGCTTACGATTTTGTAGAAATCAACAAACATAGGATAAAAGAATCACGCTAAAGCAAGAGTAATATCAGAAGAACATACAAAAAAGTATAAACATTTGGTATCTACAAACATTTAAGGCTTCAGGTATTTTTACGACAGGGTCATTTTATGTTATTTTTATATTAACATAATCTCACTTTGCTTTTTTTATGTGGCGGCCGTGGCGTAGTGGTAAGAGTGTGTGACCCATACGCCACAGAACCAAGATTTGAGTCCCATATGACACAGAAAGTTTTTTCAATTGAATTAATTTTTCTGTTCGGCCGTCCTCTCTGCAGACAATGGCAAACCTCAGAGAGTAAAAACTGCCATGAAAAGCTTCTTGAGAACATAAACCGTTCGAAATCGGCATAAAACTTGTAGGTCTAGTTCTCTAGTACGCATAAGAAGCTCGGTCAAAGCTCTTTCAAGGACTGAAATTGGTCATTTCGTTTTAATCTATCTTTTCATGTGAGACATATTCAAGATCGACAACGAAAAGCCGTCCAAAATGAGAAGCTCTCTGACGAGAAAAAGTAGCCCAGCTGTTAAAGAAGAGGAACTTCAAGGCCAACCAACGCACATACGGAAAATTGAGTGAAAAAACTGGACATAAGAAAGAAAACTGAAGTTGTGAAAAACCTCCTTAGCATTGTTTTTCTTCAAGTAAGATATCCCGTCGATTGGCATTCCAGGAAATCCCCTCCACTCTTTCTACTTGTTACACTGTGCATCGGAACTTGCGCATCGGAAGTTAGTCGTGTCGTTGTTCTCGACATGATTGTAGCAAAGTTTTATTTTAGTTATTAGTGCGTATTTATGCGTAAAAAATATGGAAAAAAACTATTAATTATGGAGATGAAAGGTTAGAACTGTGCGATAAAATATAATTAAATTGTTTTGGGCTTTCCTAGTGTGTTTCACAAAGGTGTTTATGGAGCCCTATTTGAGCAATAATTTTGATCAACATCTTATTATATAATAGTATTAAGAAATATAATAGTAGCATGATTAAGCTATAATTTTTTTATGGATATTAACCTCAGTCTATTGGAATTCGTATCCAACGAAAAAAAAATTTAGTTAACGCAACTTTTATTTTTTTTAACTTTAAATCTAGAGTCCTTTGACTCATTTGCCTTTGAACTTACTTTTTTTAAAAATAAATGCTTTTTTGAAGAATAATGTTATTGACAATGTGCCTGCACATGGGACTTCATAGGGTTTTCAAAAGTGCAACGCAGAGGAGGGGGTTATTAGTGTTTCTAACTTTTTTGGAAATAGTATAAAAATCTTTTCTTTTTCTGAAGTCCACTTGGAAGGGTTAAGTGCCCCTATACCCCCTGTGAGCTGCCATGTGCATGTCCCATGTGCAACCGTCCCAAGTCGATTCAAACCTCAACGAGCTGTTCCCTGGGCAACAGCAAACTGGCATCCGTCAGTTTGACGGATAATTTGAGCAGCGGGTCACCTAGCCTTGAATAGGTTGAGCGTCGGGCTTGAAGCCCACCACATAAAAAAAACATTTCAATGAAAAGTTATATAAGATATATGAGAAAAATTATCCCCCAATCTGTTGACGACTACCGCAAACGAAAACCTGATAATGATTTACGGATATGCACCTGGAATGTCCGAACTCTTAATTGGGAAGGTGCCCCTTTCCAACTGATTGATATCTTGGAAAGATAAAAGGCTGATATCACTGATATCCAAGAAATACGATGGAAGGGGCATCCTGTGATATCTACTACATCGGCCATGCGGAAAAACACGAGTTTAGGTGCGGATTTGTAGTTGGCAAGAGATTACGGCATAACGTCCTGTGATTCACTACTGTGAACGAACGATTTGCCATAATCCGCATCAACGGTAAATTCTTTCATGTAAGCTTAATGTGTGCGCATGCTCCGACAGAGGACGATGAGATCAAAGATACTTTCTACGAGAGCCTTGAAGACGCTTACGACCACTTGGTAACTTCAACGCTAAGGTGGGCAAGGAAAACATCTTATGTGCAACAGTCGGAAAGTTCAGCCTCCACGACAATACATCCGATACATCGCCGCAGTACGAAACATATTCGTAAGTAGCACTAGATTCAAGCATTTCAATATCTTCACCTGGTTGTCCCCTGACCAAAAAACGCGCAACCAAATTAATCACGTTTTGATTGATGGAAGGCACTCTTCCAGTGTTTTAAATGTACGCACGATCTGTGGTGCTAACATAGACTTGGATCATTATCTTGTCACAGCTTAGATCCGAACACGTCTGTGCGATGCAAAGAATCCGCGCAACCCTACACAGAGAAAACTAGACGTCGACAAGCTGCAATCAAAATGGACAGCCGAAGACTTCGCCACTCGAGTCTCACTCCTGCTTCAAGAAAGCACTCCTCCTATCGACGATATATGCGCGCAGTGGGCAAATATCTCCCAATCTATGCGAGGGGCTACTGAAGAGGTTATTGGTTACCACCGCCCTCGCCAAAACCAGTGGCACGACCAAGAGTGTCGCCACTGCAGAGAATGACGCCGCCTACAAAGCCACCCTGCAGTCGGTTGTGACGCGTACAGCTAAGGAGTGATACAGAGAGAAGAGGAGGGACGAGAGACATCTTTCAGGCGGAAAAAAAAGAGGCAGAAAAGTGCGAATGTGAGAAGATCGAGATTTGTGGCAACAGGAACGAGGTACGAAAATTTTTGTAAAAGATAAGACGCCTGGCCGATGGCTTAAAGACCAGGGCCTCCACCAGCAAGGATGAAAACGGGAATCTAGTAACAGATATCCAGAGTACCCTGACGTTATGGAGGGAACACTTCTCTAGTCTTCTGAATGGCGATGATGACAAGAATCCCGTCAAAAGATATGTTATCCCGGAAACCCCAATTATGGATGACAGCGTTGAAGTTCCGCTGCCCGACTATAATGAAGTCTTGCCAGCCATAACACGGCTTAAGAACAACAAAGCCTTGGCAGCTGATGGTTTACCCGCTGAGCTGTTTAAGAATGGAGGCGGAGCTTTGTTTAAGTGTATTTAGGAGCTTCTATGCAGAATATGGTTGGAAGAATGTAATATAGAAAAAATATATGGTCCTGTCGAGCTTATTATGTGAAACACTGAAGCCCATAGTAAACCAACTGATTGGGCCTTATCAGTGTGGCTTTAGACCTTTAAATCTACCACCGACCAGATATTCACGCTACAACAAATTTTGGAAAAGACCCTAGAAAAACAAATCGACACCCACCATCTTTTTGTCGACTATAAAACCGCCTTGGACAGTCCAATAAGAATAAGTGATTTCTTTTACTCCACCATGTCTGAATTTGGCATACCTGCAAAATTAATCCGTCCATGCAGGATGACACTGAGCAAGACCAACAGCGCAGTTAAAATCGAAAAGGTCCTCCCTCCACCATTTGTTACCAAACGAGGTTTCAGACAAGGTGATTCTTTATCGTGCGACTTTTTTAATCTAATTATGGAGATCATTCGAGCAGCTGATCTAAGACAAAGCGGCCACATATTCTACATGAGTGTTATGCTGCTAGCGTATGTTGATGATATTGATATCATTGGCACACGCGAAGTCAGTGCAGCATTTCTTGTGACTCAGTCCTTTAATAAATTAATGCTGATATCAAAAATCGGCTAACCTTGATCATAAATGGAGCAATTGGCATGCAGAAACAGATAGTAAAATAAAATGAAGCACAAATTGCGTTTAAAGACTCGACCTATCTCAATTCATGATACCAGGAATGATCCAATTACGACAAACAGAAGCACTTCAGAGCGCGTGCTTAAGTTATAGCAGCAATTAGTAATATGCTGACTTAACTAACTAAAGCCACACAGGTGAACAGCGATATGCGCCTTACTGTTTGAGTCGCGTTACTGTTTGAAGAAATTGGGAAATGTCGTACAAGCAGTGAACTCGATATTTGATCTACTTTATTTCATGCAGCTGTTGGTACCTTTTTTGTGAACAACTGAAGTTGCATAATTGCCAAAGCTCAAAAAACAATATATGTACGTATGTATGTTTGTATGTGGATATAATTTAACTAGGAAGTAAGATAAGTTAAGATTATTACACAAGTGACAAAAAACTGTCAATTGTACAAAACTATAATAGTGTAAAATTAAGCGATAATGTTAAGATTTTGGAAGCCAGATATTTGTTATAAATATAACAAGGAAACAAGGAACTATAAATAAGGAGAATGAATAAAGAGTCTGAAGACAGAGCATGAATGGCGAGTCTGAAGTTAGTTCGTCAACATCTAAAAAGACACCAAGTACTTTTTCTTCCTTTTGGAGCGAACCCAAAAAGCGAACAGTGGGGAACCCAAAAATCAATTAAGTAAGTATAAAGGGGCTGGTGAGCCTTAATAAAAAATACACACCAAACAAATGGGGCATTTTAATGCTTCGACAGTCGGCAACGCCTTGCTGCAACTTAAGCCCAAAAGGCAATATTTATGTCGTCAGGACATAAAGATACTTCATGTGCATAGGGAAGTAGCGACAAGCTTCAGGACGTTCGTAAAAAGAGCCTACAGGTATCTTGATAGGGAAGATCCCAACATTTTTGGTGCAGCCGGTAGGATCCTTCTTGATCACGGAAACATCAAGGACGTTTTAGAGGAAAAAAAATGAAGATTGAAAAATTTTGGAAATAAAAATTAAATTAATGAAAAATAAAAACTTCAACTTTTTATGGTTTAAGTAGGTTTTATCATACAAACACTGTAAATTAGAAACTCGAACAAGAACATTTTTGGTATCAGCTAAATACAAAAATTAAAGGTTGTTTCTTACTATTCAGGTTCATTGAAATTTAGTAGAATTAATCTCCCAAATTAAAACAATTAAATAGCTTACAAGCAAAATAGCAAACAAGCAAAACCGGAATAAAAATTAATAACGTATTACTTACATAGAAATTATGAGTTCAGTTCATTACGGGTTGAGTCCAACTCAGGATTAATTGTTAAGAGGAAACATTTTTGCGAATTGGAATTTTGTCAATAAGATATACGTGGGTCCTGCTAGAAATAAGTGTTGATGGCGGATCCATCACCCACCACCTCTCGGGAAAGAGGATGGCAGGGATAAAGTTTTGTATTTATAAAGTTTCAGTTTCGTTTAAATCCTTTTTGTACCTAAGAATTCAGTTTTGTCTGAATTTATAACTTTTGTTGTGGTCACGATTTTTTATGAAGGGAAAAGAAAATAAAGGAGAATAACTATATATATTTTTTTAGAGCTAAATACAATGATGGAAATGAACCAGGACCCAAATGGACCTACCAAGGACCAATCATAAAGGATGACGCAGGCGAAATGATGTAGCTAGGGCGGCCAAGCCGACAACATTCAAAAATCGAAGCAGAGCGGTTGAAGTAAGAATAATGGCTAATAAGAGAAATAAGTTCAAATATAAATGAAAGAAAAAAATTATGTGCATAGTACATATAAAGGATATTAATAAAAAGAGAAAGAAAACATATAAAGTTAAGTCATTTTATTGGGAGAAATTAAATAAATAAGTAATACGTCGCGCTTAATGGATTATCGCAAAATAATTAGAAAGCGGGAATATATATTAGAATATTTCAGTAAAAAAACAATTTGAAAATAAATTAAATAGCAAAGGTCGTGAACAAGCTTGTCCCTTTATTTTCGGGAACTGATTCACAAACAGAAGTTTATAGGTTCATTCAAGGGTGCGATCTCGCAATTAGAGCATAAGGTGTTGCTGAGTTATAAGATACTATAGTCTGTGTTAAGGTGAGATTACACGGAGATGCCTTCGAATTATGTAGGGGAAGACAGTTTGCCACTATTGAAGAATTTTACATATTAACCCATTTTAGCCCACTCGATTTTTCGACGCCTAGGTTAGTTTAGGTAAATAGGGTCGTGTTACCGGCGCTTCCGCGGGGGCCCGTAGGTCCATTGCGAATCCCTTTTTATGTTTGTGGTACCATTTTAAAACCATTGTTCCTATTTATTCCTCAAACCATCCTGTGCTTTTTATGAACCTCCAGATGTCTAGCAATGGTGTGTTCATTAACTCTTCCAATTCTGTGAAAAATCTGTTCCCCATATATCGGAGTCGACGATTCTGTAGATTTGGACATTCACATAGGAGGTGAGTTATTGTTTCTTCCGGATCCTTGCAGCTCCGACAAAAGTCTGGCACTGCTATGCCCATTCTATTAGCCATTACCCCACTGGGGCAATGTCCTGTTAGAACTCCAACAAGAATCCGGATTTCCCGCTTGGCCAAAAGCAGAAGACTTTTAGTTCTCTTTTCATTTAGTTCCGGCCAAAGCTTTCGAGATATGTTACAGTCACCTCTGGATGCCCAGTTAGTGTTAGCAATATCTCTGGCTTTAAGATCTATACTCCTTTTGACGACGCCTATTGGAATGTGCACCTCTGTATCAGCACTGTTTGTACTTGCGGTTACTCCACGCCTTGTCAGTTCATCTGCTGCGTCGTTCCCTTCCATATTGCTATGTCAGGGAACCCAGCAGAAAGTGACATTATGGGTATTACAGATGCTGTTCAGTGCCAGTTTACAGTTTTGCACTGTTCGAGCCTTCGTTGTTTTACTGTTCAATGCTTTGATGGCCGCTTGGCTGTCCGCAAAAATTACTACCCTTGTGGGGGTAAGATTTTTCCTATAAATGACCTGTGCAGCTTTTTCAATAGCATGTGTTAAGCTCACAATTAAGCACCCTGTGCTTGTTATTATTCGCTCTTCGCATATTTTCTTTTGGGCAGCGCTTCTCGCTGCCTAGTTTTAAAACTCTGTTAGTTTTAAGAATTAGAATAAAATCTGACATCGGCAGACGAAGTTCTTGTTTTTAAACCCCGTGTTTTCCTTTATTTATCTCGAAATTGATTTAAATTAGTGAATAATATTCCCCCAGTTTTCGAACTATTCATGGTCCATCGCGAGCCGGGTTTTTAATAAAAGAAAAAAAATTCGCGATATAAAAAAGAAATTATTTGTGCTTTTTTATATATATTTTATATATATTTAAAAAAAAAAAACACGCCGCGAGTGCTAACAAAAAAAAAAACAATTAAAAAGCTGAACGTTTCGTGTAGAAGCAACAGCAGAAGCATCAACATCTACAACAATCAACGGCGGCAGCATCAACATCAACATCAACATGAACATCTATTTACAACAATCAATAGGAGCATCAACAGCGGCAACAACAACAACATCATCAGATTCAACAAAGTCTTGATTCAGGTGAGTTTTTTATTCTAATAAATAATATTGCTTATGATTAAAACCAAATAAAAAAAAATATAAAATAATATTTAAATTAATAAGAGAGAAAGTGACTCGTTTTGAATTCGCCTGTATTGATATGTATTGATAACATTGATGTATTGATGCATTGATGTATTGATGCCTGTATTGATATTGATATTTTTGAGAACATTTTATTAATCAAGAGTCTAAGCAGTGTTTCTGCACTCTTGTCTAAAATTTTTTGCATTCTGCTTTGTGCGTTATACGCACTAATCGAAGCCGAAACCACGCTTTTACTTAGTCTATTTTCGTAGAAAAAGTGCACTGTGGGCCAAGCACATAATTTTGCAAGTAAAACTTATTATTATTGAACTTGCAAAAAATTAAAAATAAATAAATAGAGTCCGAAAAAAACGTTTAAAAAAAAACAAAAAAAAATTTTTTTTTCCTTATTAAAATTAAAATTATTAAAATTATTTACGAAAAAAAAACTTTTTTATGTTTAAATTATATTTCCTGCCGTGTTGTGTTGCTGGATTTTTGTGATAATTTTTAATCCTACAAATTTTTAAAGATTTTTGAAAAGCGACCAAAATATTTTTTTTTACCTAAAAAAAAAAAAATTTTTTAACAAGGGAAAATAAAATGTCGCATTTAAAGACATTTATACGTTTGTCCGATGCTCTCGTCGAATTCGAAGTGGACTATAATGCCGCCGAATATGACGACGTTTTCTCCCTGGAAGCTCAAAGCGAAGAGTTGAGAGCCCAGTGGAAAAAAGTAAAGGCTGCTTATGATGCATGTTTGGATAAAATGTTCAATGACGAGGATTCAGACCTCGAATCAATTAAAAGAAGTATCGCAGCTGCTACCAGTCATTTATAAGTGGAAAAGCTTTTCCACTTAAATAATAAAACACGTGGTGAAGCAAAGGAGATTGTTCGGAAATCTCCGTTAACCAATGATGGTTTTGCTCAAGCTTGGCAAGATTTGTCTGACCGTTACGAGAATAAACGTATCATGGTCAACAGCCAGCTTAAGATTTTATTCAATCTACCCCATGTGCCAAAAGAATCTGGCACAGAACTTATAAAACTTCAACGAGATATCAATGGTTGCATTTTTGCTCTAAAAATGCACAACATTGATATAAATAATTGGGATGCAATCTTCATCTATCTTTGCTCTACGAGATTACCAGAGGTCACGCTCTCTCTATGGGAGCAGTCCATTGTGAATAAATCGAGCTCATAACGGAAGTTGAAGGAATAGTATTAGTAGCAGTACAGGCTTCGGCATAAGGTTTTTTCTTACCAGAATTAACCGGAGAATCATCACTTATGACTATAGTTGGTACTACTTCAGAAAACTCAACCGGATGTAAATTCAGATCAGCTGATGCAGCCTCATTAGTAGGGGCAATATATTCAGCATTTTAATCTTTATTTACAGACTCAGTTGATTGCGCTTTGGAAGGTGAGTTCAAAACAGGTGAAAGTTAAATTAAATCATTATTATTAACAGACGGAGGTATGGATATAGCGCCAGGCTTAGCAGATTTTGCAGAACTTTGAAGATTCATGGGTGGTCATTTAGGCTTATGGGAAACAGAAGCTTCATCCATGATTTAAAATTTTTTTAACATATCTTCAAAATCAGCCAATCTGGCTTGAGCCGCCACCAAGTCCTTAGACACCTCTAAAAAGCCTCTTCGAGATTGCCTTTTAAGCTTTAAAATATCTACATCAGTAGATCTGCAGTCTGTACAAGACCAACGAAGTATTTTACTTTCATTGAGTGCATCAAAAATTCTCGCATTCAATGCTGCACACTTTGCATGAAAAAAAGCATCACACAACCAGCAATTAACCAGCTGGTCAGATTCACCTTTTACAGTGCAGTTGCGAAAATTGCAGAACATTTTTAATGAAAGATATAAGATTACAAAAGTGTAATAAAAAGTGCAACAAAAGTACTATGGCAACTCTATTTCAGTGACAGTTTGAGAATCAAACAAATTATTTGTCAAAACAGTTTTAGAAGCACCAGCGACAAAATAGAGGGCTAGCGTCAAAGTGCAACTGAAATTAAAAACCAAGTTTCACTCTCGCATCAACAAGCTAAATATAAAGTTGTTGTTGCTAAATAAGAAACAACTGATGCAAATGAAGAAATATATATATATAGTGTGCAATCAACTATTTTGAAAAGGATTTATAAATGCTTTGAAGATGAACAACAGGAACAATCCACATGAAGATCCTCAGCACTGCTTAGCAAATTTTTTGCGTAATAATTTTAAATATTATATTAAATATTAACAATTTTAAACTTACTCAAGAGCTACAATACAAAAACAGTATTGCCAGTTCGTCCAATAATAAAGGGCCAAAGTTATTAACTTTAGAAAATTGCTTACTTTTTTCCTGTCCGAAACTGTAATTGTAACTTAAGTCAAAAGCAGTTCACTTATCAGCTTATTGTCTTTTAATTGCAGGGCACAAATTTAATGAATTTTCCATACTTTCAGATTTTTTAGAAGCAACTTTATATTTTTACTGACGAAAAATTATTTGTATCCCAAGATAAATTTGATTTAGTTTTTAACCTCGTGGTTGACATTTTCGTGGCATGGCCGCACAGTCACAAAATAGCAAAATTTGAGAAGAAAAAAAATATCAAATTTTTGTTCAGTAGCTTACTTATGTTATTGCTGCTGAAATCACGAATGATTGAGAGTGATAGAGCATTTAAGGACGAGACTTCCTTGTGTATTATAAGATCAAATGACATTGCTCTCGCCTTCTATAGTTTGAGCGATAAAGCGGTTTATATTCGTAAAAGCTGCTGGGAAAATGTCACTCTCAAACTGTTCGATTTTTATTTGGACTCTTTCCATTGTAGATCAGTCTACAGTTGAAGCGACAAACCGGTTTGTGTGAGTAAAAGCAGCTAGCAAAATGTCATTCTCATCCTGTTATTTTTGTAATTTAAATTAAGTGCTTATTGCATAATCATGATAAGCCTTATGATTTTGTAAATCAATATTTTTTGTGAAAAAGTAATTAATCACTTTTATTTTATTTTATTTGATTTACTTGTCTATATTTTTTTACATTGAAATGTTTTTTACTTTTAAGCCCAATAAAGTAAGTTATGCAATGTTCGGGTTTTTTCAATGCTCCAAATAACTTATATTTAGATATTTTGTTATAAATGAAATATATATTAAGTTTAAAATAATTATCGTCTTTTAAAATTAAAAATTCGGCTCTTTACATAGGACCAGCTCAAAATGTAAAAAATATTTTTGTTTAATTTATTGCACCTTGTAGAAAGTAACAAACTTAAATATAAGCTGCATCAAGATTTCTTTCTTAGATCCAACTTAACTCATAACTTTATTTATAGCTTAATTGGCTTAAATTACTTTAAAGTAAGTGATTTGTTAAAAAGTTTTTTCTAACGCTCTTAATTAATTAATTAATGTGCGCACCACCACTATGAAAACAACTCCACACCACAGCCGAAAACGCTTCATTTAACACAATGCTCACGAATCGCACTACACGCGCAGCCCTAAAGTTTAATAACAACTAACAAAAAAAAATCTGTCAAAAAAAAAAAAAATACAACGAAAAACAAAGCAAAATAAAAATAAAACTACATCCAACATAAACTTCAATCCAATGCTTTGAAGTACAACTGTTTTCTCAACTCGAAAAACGAAATATTCACTGATGATACGAACTTAATTTCACGAACTTCGTTAACAGACTTGAAAATAAACAATTAGTAGGCAAAATAATTGCTTTTTGCCCACTTTTCAACTTTCCACATTTTAAGCTTCCTACATATCAAGTTTCCAAATTTCTAGTTTCCTACATTTGGCGAATTAATTTTTTCTGCGACTTGATGCACGCAAACTTGTTGTTTGCCTGCCTCAACTTGCAGTGAGTTGAAAAATTAAGGGATCTTGAAACAGCAAATGAATCCAATCATGCAGATTTCGTCTTTTGGGCTTATTAGCACAGTTTTCATACATGGTATACATCGATAGACTAATACCCCCTCCCTTCTCCACCCCCACTCCCCATACAAAACGAAACTGAGAAATAATTCAAACATCAGAACATTTTAATGAAATTTGGTACAATGTTGCATTTTGGTGACAATGAGACTTAAACGAACACATCCCCGGCCGACCCACTAACCACCTCGTTCAATAAGGCAAACATCCACAGATTTCGACTAACTCTAAGGGAAAAGTTATAAAAGAAATAAATTTATTAACTTTAGTTACCATTGTTAATTTAGTTTCAATAAGAAATAACAATTACGATTAGCTTATTCAATATCGCTCAGATCTGCACTCTCTGAATATGAAATATATTTTCCAATCGCTCTCATATCTCCTTACAATCTACTCTCAATATTCGAACCTGGATCATTTCCAAAAATTTAGTATTAAGTGTCATAATTTAATATGACTGATGTCCTTTTCTTCCGCGTTTTTGTACGCCTTACGTTTCATTGAAATGATAGGACCGAATGGAAGCTAAAGACGCTTTTGAAAATCACAGTTTGTGTCATGACGAGACGTCTTTGTAGTGTGAAATAAGCGAGTGTGTCGAATTTTCTTATGTCTCGTTTCCAATGTGTCTTCTGATAGCATGGCTATCGGTAAATCTCAATATTATGTTAAATTCACCAAGAAATAATTTCTTATGAAATGTTGTTGGCTTTTTATACCAGATGTACTTGGAATTATACATTTGGTAGGTTTCATGGCAAAGTATTCCAAATTCGTCAGTCACGTTCAAATACAATCAAAATTTTTTTAATTTTTTCAATTTTTTCAATTACAACAGCATTGATGTGTCTAGCATTTCTAGTTACAACGATAACAACAAAAAATAATTAAAGAATAGAATAGAATGGTCAATTTCGATTTTTGTTTTTCAAAAAGAATTTTTAAAACTCCAATTATTTTCTAAGGTACAGCTGATGTCTTTGTATATAAAACAAAATGGAAAAAAGCGTTTGTTTCCCTCTGCTGCCAGTAATTTTCAAACAGTTTAGTTGATTTTTTTTTTATGATAGAAAAAAATAAATTTTAAAATTGTTTCATTTTCACGAATTCGGTGGGCTTACACTAGGTAAAAATGGGCCACTGAATCCTAATCCGTCGTCATAATTTAAAAGAAACGATTTTCTTTTCCATATTCGCTGGGACGAACACTAGGTAAAAATCGGTCACTGAAACCGCATCTGTTGTCAGAATTAAAAATTCTGTAATATTTTTATGTGGTTGCCACCTAATTTCTTTTTATTTTAACGAATTCGGTATTGAAATAAAAACACCAAAATTCTTTAGGATTTCTAAAAAAAGCAATATAGAAACTTCATAGACACTTTCATTTACACATACATGGCTATGTATATGGGCAAATCCAAAAGTGTCCGACGTTTTATTCGGACGCTTCTTTTAAAAAATTTTCATAAGATCCAGAGATGTATTTGGGATAGGCATATAAAGGGTGGTAAATTTTAAGAGCCGATGTTGATGTTGAATAAAACACAAATTATTAAGGAAATAATTGCCATTTGTTTTATTATGATAATAATGATATGGTTCAATTATGTATGGAAATAAATATCGGCCAAATGGCCGCCGCGACCTCGGCGGCACACCTCCATCCGATGGTCCAAATTTTCGATGATGCTGAGGCATAAGTGAGGTTCTATGCCGTTAATGTGCCGAATTATCTCTGAACTTAGCTCTTGAATTGTTACTGGCTTATCGACGTACACCTTTTTTATCAAATTACCGCAAAGAAAGAAGTCAAACGATGTCACACCACATGATCTTGGCGGCCAATTGACATCGCCACCACGTGAGATAATATGGCCATTGAATTTGTCGCGCAAAAGAGCCATTGTTTCTTTAGCTGTGTGACAAGTGGCACCGTCCTGTTGAAACCACATATCGTTTTATAGGGATTAATATAGGGTTGCGAGCTTTCAAGTAATCAAATAAACCACAGCCAAGAATATCTTTACTTTTTAGTGAAATGTGGTCATAGTGATTGACCCCATACACATACTTAGCCGCATTATTGATTGCTACAAGAAGTTTATGCTACGATTGCGAATCAAGCTGACTATATACGACGCACAGTGTAATAATTGCGGCCAAAACGAACTTGTATTTTCTTTTGTAATATTATAACTTATTATATATCAATCGACAGATAATTCTTCAACTAAGAGAATTCTGCAAAAATTTTAAAAATACGTGAAGATTTGGACACACAGCATGCGCTGAAAATTGATTAGTTTTTCTGTGAATTTACCAATTTTCGGCTTTGCATAAACCTTCTACAGATAAAACAACATAACTCTCGAACGAAATATTCAAAGTATATAAAATTGTATATTTTTGAAAAATATAGAATCTAATGCTTTTGATGGTATTTCTTTTTAAAGAAGTTCTTCAATTAGATCAGATATAATATTAGTTTGAAAAATATAATTTTTCTAAAAATTATTAAAAAATCTTTTATTTATTAAAAACTGAGGAGAAAAAGATAGAGGTGCGATTTTGCGTTTTTTGCCTTTAATTCAATTCTATGTGATGGCAGTTTTTCGCCTAAAATTAAAATTTATAAATTGAGTCATTTATATATATTTTGTGAGTCTGCCGTGGGATAAATTTTAAAAAGAAATGAATCATGTTTGATAGTTTTAGAAATTTCTAAATAATTGAATATTCAATATGAATTTAATTATTTAAACCCAGTCTTTGTTTCAAAAGTTATTCAACATTAAACATTTCGTTTTTAGTGATGTTAAATTTACTGAAATTGAAGAACCGAAAATTATATTCCAACTGTGAGAGTGAATAGCTCCAAAAACCATTTTTTGTTTTTTTTTAATTTTTTTGTTATTTATCCAAACCAACTCAAACGCAGTTTGCTGTATCAGTGGAATGTATTAACGCAATTGCGCCATCGCGTTGTTTGAAATCTATTAATAGAAATATAAATTGAGCCTGTATCAACAAAAATTTAATCCACGCAGTGAGGACCAACGCGTTGCGTTATGTGGTTAATTTTTCGAATGTGGTGAAACTTGTGGTGGAATACTAAGCGCAAATTGGGTTCACTTAGAAAAAATAAATTAAATCAAATAAAAATCTTTAATCAACATATCACATCTAAAGAAATCTTACTGCTAATAGATTCATTAAAGATTATTAAACCCATAAGTAATAAATATGAAATATAACTAAAGGAAGAGCAGATTAAAGCATCCACCAAAACTGAAGATATATTAAACTTCAAGCATGCAGCCAAACTGTATTTCGTTTAAAATTTGATGGGAGCCATCAAACAGATACATACGCGTACCATGAATGCAAAACAAGTTCAAAGTTGGATCCAAATTTACTTCTGCTTCAAACACGAACACATCCAACAGTTTATTAAATTGACAAAACCATTCTGTGAATGGCACAACATTAATAACAGTCAACCGCACTCCAAGCATATTCTCCGTAACCCCTTGTCCTTATTTATACAGAGTAATAATGTTTGCTTTCAACTTTCTGTTTCTATCATCGATGCGCCGTACAAAATGTGCAATTTTTACTCGCTGTATAAATACTTTTTACTTTGTAACGAACCTCCTGGCGTTACTTCTATTTTTCCAGCTGAGGTATCCTCAGCGGCTGTCCAGGGTTCGTGAGTACAAGAAAGAGGTTGTTTATTTAAATTATTGAATTGCATTCGTTTTATTTATTATTTTCTTCTCGAATCTTAGCCTACTCATATGCTTATATTTATAACAATTTTTAGTGTCGCTATTGTTATATTTCTGATGAGTATTACGCTCTAGCCCTCGTTGGGTATTTTCATTTAGTTAATCTTGACTCAGCTTTATTTATTTATCTTGAAGTCATTAATTATGCCACTGGGTGATCAAAGCGTCACCTTGACCCGATGTTGTCTCTGTAGACCTGGTCGTAACTGTCTGTTTTCTCATAGCCCAGTGTTGGTAGTTGGAGCTGGCTGGTTCTTTAGCGTGAGACGTCTGGTGCGACGAGCGAGCGTGTGGAAAAGGGGAGAGGATAGTATTAAATTCGTGAAGAGTAAGGATATGTGGCACTCGAAAGGATTATTGAATCCTGTCCTCTTGTGTCACTATTGAGTGGGAAAATGAATCCTAAATCTATTCGCTCGTGAAGAGGGGGGTGAGCGTAACGCTGAAAAACTGATACCTGTTATCCGTGTAGGGCAGGATAAGTGTGTCGTAGAAAAGGAATATAACTCCTGTCCGACTATGACACAATTCGTGGGGCAAACTACATTAGGCTCGTGTAGAGCAAGAGGGTTGTGGCGCTCAGAAAGGAATATAACTCCTGTCCTCTAGTGCCACAATCGGGGATATAAGGATGACTCTTACGTGTGGTATGCTCGGTTGCTGCTGTCTGACTCTTGTTTTAGGCTACGTGCTGGCTATTTATTCCTTTATCTTGTCTGGTTGGAGTTGCATGAAATTTCCTAGCAATCGTGGTTCTGATGTTTGTTTGATGTGTCTTGTCCTCGATGGAAAATATTTGATGATGATAGCGGAGTAATAATTTTCCGTGCAAAGTTTTCCTGGGATGTCTGTTCCGCTGGGCAGATGTATGAGACTCTTCTAGGATTACTTGTTACTTTCACTTATTGTTTCCGCATCGTCGGCACTTAACTTCCTAGGCACTATATCTTGAACACGTCCGTGCTCGTCAACGATTGAAATCCCACTCTCGTTGTTAGAGTTTTCTAAAAACGTCTCAGCTTCATTTCGCTGCTTTATGAGTCGATGTTCTTTTGGTTGCCGTAACCTGTCCTTGGGTTAGCGGTCGAACGTTGGTGTCGTGTGCAAAATAATTACGCATTTTATTGTTGTCGTTGTTAAGCTTAATGTTAGCTGAACTAAACGTCTGTATGTCGTATAGCGGTTGTAAGTCGTTTAATGTGTTTAGTTGTTGTAGCTACTTGGCTCATGTTACTGTTAATATGAATGTATGTAGGTATGTTTTGTGTTGGCATGAGTCGATACTGTATAGTGACTGTTTCGTGGTGCCGTGTGCAATTGAGTGGTTCGTTCATGTTCGTCGCATGTTGCGTTTGAATGAGTTGCATGTTGCATGTCGGTATGAACGTCTTTGATGCAAAATAAAACTACCTAACATGTATGGCTTCGACGACCCAGTGGTAAAATAGGCTGTTTAACTTTTAGTAGTAGTTTTAACTACTAAAAAGAATTCCTACTTAAGGTAGTGGTAAAGTATTTCTTATGAATACTTGTCTGGCTAGAGCGTAGTTCTTTACATGAATTATATACTTATACTAATAGGATCTGTTTATTACTAACATATTAACTACTGTATATAAGCAAATATTTAAAATATACATTATAATATTTATATTTTATTAATACTTGCTATTTGGTGTTGATAGCTGTTGTTGGTGGTGATCGGTAGTTTCGCTGGTCATGACTCCCAATTGTGAGGCATATTTTGGCGTCCCAAAATATGGTCCTTACAACTTTTGCTTTGAGCGCGTCATTTGCATTACTACGCTATTGCGATAGTTTTATTAAAACAAGTATATCAACGCAGTAACGCATTGAAGTGCTTCAACTCATTAACGCAACGCAGTGCTGCGTTAGTCATGTCTAGTAAATACTATAAAATGTCTTATAATTGAGGTACATATATAAGATTTGGTATGTGAGAAAGTTGCATCGAAACTGCGAAATATGCATAAAATAGGCATAGTCCGCCCACAAATACGACCACTTCCAATACAACCCTCAACGTTAAAAGCTATGAATAGTGTTATATAGTATATCAGTTAGAGAGAGAACATTTTAAATGAGAGTATATATGATCGAATCAAGTTTTGTACCAAAAAATCCGCTCACTTAAAACATGCGTTAGACTGGGTACAGTTCTTTCCAAGTTGGTCTAACCCGTACTTATTTATCCAAAATAGAGCCCTATAAAATATTAATATTACAAACTTTTTGAATGCAGACCTTTTTAAAAAATTGTACTGCATAGTTTTAGGACGCGAATTATTTTTGATATCAGTCTTTCTGATTGTCAAAATCATATGGTTTATGCCCTTATCTTTAAAATAAACAAAAGTATTTTTACCTGATTAAATCAAAGTCTTTGAAGTTATCAGATTTATAAAAAAGTTCTCAGTGCAGTGAAGTTAACCAGTTTTAAGATATGAAAGATGAAAAATTTGACACATTGAGTGAATTTATTTTTTGCTAAATAAACAATGTTTTAGAAATGGCACCACCACTTTTTATTAGAGCTGTTTTCAATTTATGAAAACAATCAAGGCTTGATTGTACAATTAAAAAGGAAGAAGAGAATATAGAAACATTTTTAAAATCTTACTATTCAGTGCCTTGTTTAAGCTAGATACTCTTAAGAAAGTGCACTTTGTTTTTAAATTTAATCAAGAATTTAAAGCCGTGCATCGAAAATCATCTGCATTCGAAACAAAACATCATGATTGGCTACAATCTCCCCTTACATCATGTTCTCACGGCACCCTGAACAACGTAATTCGGCTCTTATTCGTAATTCGAGGATGAATTATGTTCCGAATTAAGTAATTCGCCATACAAAATTTGACAAGCGAATTACCTCATTTGAAGATAATTAAGTTTGAATTAACTTCCGAATTAAGTAGAAATTGATTTCATCTCTAATTTTTATCGAAAATTAATCGAAATCCACAAGCAAAACACAAGAAATAAAAACAAATAGTCAAATTCTCAAAGTCAGCAGATAAAGTGAGTATCATTGCTAAAAGAAATAAATAATAGTGGTATTCAATGAACGACGTATTTGTGATGTAAACTGCGTATGTGTGGTAAGTTGTATGAACTTACGGCACACACGCTATTTACACCACAAATACGGCGTTAATTGAATACCACTAATATAATAAACAAAAATTTATTTTGCACATTTTTTCCCCATTTTCGTTCTCCACAACAAATCAAAAAAAATTAAAATAAAATACACAAAGAACAGCTGTCAAACCGAATTACGATTGCTTCGTGAGAACAGGGTAATTCACATTCGCAATTCATAGGCCGAATTACTTAATTCAGACTGCCGTGAGAACATGCTATTATTTGTTTTACTGACAGGTTAGATGTTGTAAGTTCATTTGCGTTTTAGTAATTTAACTTAGATTGTCCTGGAACAGCAAAGTGGCTTCTTTAGATTTAAATTTAAGGGCTCTGGAGAATTCGAGTTAAAGCAAACCTGAAATATTTTATCTTTAATTAATTACATAAATTCTAGGGACCTAGTACCAGTAGCGGCATACGGAATATATCAGACACACAAGATACTCCTACTTTTAGAAAAACTGAAACCAAAGGGGTAGAAAACCAGTGAAGTCGAACAAAGCCCCGAAAAGTTCAGCAATTAATCAATGAGAAATCACCAAAAGAAATTGAAAGTGCAGCGAGGTTATTAGCCAAAAGGAAACTTATTGAGTCAACAAATCAATGTCTGACACCATTTCAAGCACTTGGCCTATATTATGACTTGAAATTATCGGTAAGGCGTTATAAAATATTGCGTTCTGTTGTAAACAGTCTTCATCCTGAACGTTTTCCTGATTACAAAATAATTGAAACACACAAAAACGACCTTATACCAAAGGCTATTACAGTTTCAGAAGTATCAGCTGAAGTAAGAATGCAGGACTTGCTTAATCAAACTGCTTCAAGTTTATTAAAAATAATTGAAATAAAAAATAAAATTAGTTGTGTTCTTGAATGCAAATATGGCTTCGATTGTAGTTCCGGTCATAGTGTTTACAAACAAAAATTTTCAAATATTTTAAAATATGGCTTCGATTGTAGTTCCGGTCATAGTGTTTACAAACAAAAATTTTCCGATGAAAACATGACTGATGAATTCTTGTTTATTGTTGCAATGGTTCCTCTGAAAATGACTAATATTGATAGCCAGGGAGAAGTTTGGTTGAACAAAACCGCATCATCTGTGTTATTTTGCAGACCTATAAAACTTATTTTTATGCAAGAAAAACTTTCATTAATTCATAATGTAGAAATGGATTTTATGGATCAAATAGAAAAACTTCTGCCATTTAAAACAAAAGTTATTGATTTTAACGTTGAAATTAATTTCAAATTGTATTTAACAATGGTTGACGGTGCAGTTACAAACGATTTGGCACGTAATCAGGCATCAATGAATTGTTATATATGTGGAGCGACTCAATCTGTAATGACTTCTTTTCATTGCATTCAAAGAACTATAGACGAAAGACATCTACAATATAGATTATCTACATTGCATGCATGGATTAAAACTTTTGAATGCCTAATTCATATTGCATACAGGACGCCTCTCAAATGCTGGCAGGTACGCGGCGAAGAAAACAAACGAATTTGTTTAGAGCAAAAAATAAAAATACAAAAAGAGTTTAGAGATAAAATGGGTCTTATTATATGAATGGGTCGTATTATTACAGTTGATCTCGTTTATTAGCCGGTGTCGGTTGTGTTTATTAAATTGATACGTGTGTTTTTGTCTTGTTTCGACGCTCCTGTTGTAATAATAGTGAGTGTCTTTATATTAATATTATTATTTCATGTTTAGTTATTGTCATTAATTTGAATTTTATTTTTTAACATTAAAAAATCATTTCACTAACTAAATTTGCATATGTTAATTGAGAAGTTTTGTTTGCATGCTTGCTTGTTTTGTCGTTTTTTTTTTTTTTTTTTTTCTTTTTGGTTTCCTCTTTGTGCGGTGTTTTGTTTATCGCTAGCGTAGTGGTTGTTGTTGATTTTTAACTGTTGCGCTCACTGCATGTTAAATATTAAAATAATATACCCTTAAAGCACTTTTTGCATTTAGTCATTTTTATTTTTCAAAAAATAATTTAAATTTTTTTTTTCCAATGGATTATTTTTCCATTGATAATATTGCTGCTTGTTCTCTGAACGAGCAATGCAAAAGCCAGAATATTCTGTACCCTATGTTCAGCTGTTCTGGCTCATGTGAGCGAATGTTCCATGCTTCTTGTGCTGGTATTTCTAAATCGTGCCTTGACGATTTAATGTCAGTCCGATCTGGTCTTCGCTGGTATTGTGCTTCGTGCAGGGCCCTTTCCCCGGATTAACTCTATTCTAAAATAAAGCTTTTTGGGGAAAGCCTTAACTTATTAAATAATAACTTCAGAGAAATTGTTTCATTTTTTAGCGAAGTTAGTGCCGCACCCACTACCAGCGTTTCTGATGAAATTACTGTTCAGGATAACATTTCGGTTCCTTCGTCCATGACTGCATCTTCCGGAATTTTGTCAGTTTCATCAGAAAAAGACCCAAAAAGCTCTAAAAGACAGAGGAAAAACAAAAACAAAAATAAGCGTCGGAAGGCGTCCTCCAGACCTTCCAAGGCAGAGCAGCCCCCAGCAATGCCATCAGAAAATAATAATACGGCGATTTCTCATACACCATCTTCTATTCCTCCATTGACTAGTAGCCCAAATACGATTTCAACTACGCCTAACAGTCATTTGACTTTAAGAGTAAATCTAAATTCAGATAAATGCCAAACTATGACCTTTTCGCGAAAAAGGAATAATTTTATAATTGATTATAAGATTAAAGATACTGCCTTGAGTCGTGTAGACACCGTCAAAGACCTAGGTATATGCATGGATTCTAAGCTGTCGTTTAACATTCATATTGATAATATTTGTAAAAAAGCATCTTCAATGCTTGGTTTTGTAAAACGCTGGGCCAAAGAATTTAATAGCATGATTACAACTACAACGTTGTATTATGCAATCGTGCGTCCTCACTTAGAGTATGCAAGTCAAGTTTGGTCCCCAAGTTACAATGTGCATGTTGATCGAATAGAAAGAATCCAAAAACGTTTTGTTCAGTTTGCTCTAAGGGGCTTAAGTGGAACTGACATATTAGACCTTCCTCCTTATGAGGATCGTTTAAAACTATTAAAAATGCAGTCTTTAGGTGATCGAAGGAAATCGGCAGATATCGTATATTTACACCAGCTTATAACAGATGTATTCGATTCTCCAGAACTTCTTTCTCACATAAATTTTAACACTAACCGTAGAAGCAGTAGAAACGCTAACAACTTAATTTATTTGCCATTTAGTAGAACAAATTATATGGCTACTGCTCCTTTAAGTCGCATGAGTTCCTTTGTTAACAATTGTAGCGTTTTTGATGTTAATTTGTCAAAAGGTCAACTCAAAAGTAGATTAAAATTAGTTGTGTAATTAGATCTATATATACGCATGGTTAGTTGTTACGTCTTGTGTTGTCCCTGAGCCCAACCCATTTATTGGTGGATAAATTTTTCCCACATTAACTTGTTTGTGGTCACGGTTATCCATAACATTGATATTTTCAATGATTACTGGGTAGTGGTTTTAGATGGGTTAATGCTGAGGAAGTGCGATATAGCTGTAGTAGCTGAACTCTATTGTTATTGCATGTTTTTAATAAAAAAAAAAAAAAAAATGAAATAAAATGGGTTTGAATATGGCACTTCAAACGATGGGAATACTGCCAGAAGGTTATTTCAAATATTGAAATGGTGTATGAAATATCATAACAAACACAAATATTTGTTTACTAAAAAATTTCAGTTTAATTTTGAGAACACTGTCAAGCGGCAAAAAAATAAATACTACAAGGTTCAGTACATTTTAAAAGGATACTTTTAAAATATATGTGGATAATTATCTCTGGTATAATATGCCAATAACTGTCCACAAATATTGATTCATGGATGTGAAATAATTAAAAATTTTAATTTACCAATTGGACTTTTATCTGAAGACGCATTGGAATCTAGTCATAAGGAATCTAGAAAATATCGATTAGGTCAAACTAGGCAAAATTCAAGGGAAATTGCAATTGATATCTTATGGCTGCGTTACTGATAAATTCGGATCCTCTAATTTTTTCGAACAGACATATTGTCAAAACAAAATGAAATGATTATAAAGATTTATTGACATATATTTTAGAAGAAAGTACAGATGCCGATGTTCATAATAGCTTCATTTCTAATATAAATTTTGAAGATTTTGTTTCAAGTGATACTTCGGATGAAAAAGATTGACTACAGAAATTCTTATACGTAATTATATAGGGGGTATCCCAAACAATGTTTCAATTTAGTCTATTTTAAGCAAAGACTTAGTTGGGATAAAATAAAGTTCTCTATGTTATTTTATTCAAATGAAGTGATTATGATAAAAGTACTCGGGTTTTAAGAATGGAAGTTTTATGAGGGGTACCCCAAAAACTGGTCTGACCCAGCCTATTTTTAGTAACGACCATTGCTATAATACTGAAACTATTTGCGTGGGATTATAATAAAATAACCCCGAATAATGGCCTGATTATAGCCATTTTTGGTACGAATGTTTTTGAAGTGATTTTAGACCAAATATAAAATTGTTTTAAAAAATATTGAAAGAGTCCAAAGATACAACGATTTTTAACTTTGTCTTATATGAAAGGTAGGCGTGGTCATTGTCCAATTCGGCCAATATTTGGAAAATTTCTTCTTGTTAAAAAAAGTCGCCCACACCAAATTTCGTTGCTCTGCGGCAACTGCAAATAGTTTTGGCCACAGCTTTTATGAAACGGTTACACTGTGCGACGTCAAAGAAAGAAACTAGTCTGCGACGAGTTTCAAGAGGAGTGCAGTTTGAAGAAGTGCGTAAGTATCGTAAAAAATTATTCCTATGTTGATGTTTATGTGGTCAGTACAAGTCAGTTTAGAGTTGATTATAAATCCTAGGTTTTTCGCTTTAAACACAAATTCAAGTTGTTGAGCTTCAATAAACAAGAGAGGGATATCAATGAAGCACGAGTAATTCCTAGCAATGGGCATAACTTCAGATTTAAAGGGATAAGTGAGGAGCAAATTTGTGTAGCCCATTTACTCAAAGAGGGAAAGTCGTAGTTCAGTCGATAGGTCAAGTCTTCTAAGAGTCCGGTAGGTGGAGAGACATAAAGTTGAATGTCGTCGGTGTAAGCACGGACTGAAGCATATTTACAGAACAGAGAAAATATCGTTAATAAATACTGAGAAAAGAAGTGGACCCAGGATAGACCCTCGAGGAACTCCAGTTTCAACTGCTCTAAGAGACGAATATACGTTTCCTACTTTAACCCTTTGAACTCTTCCTTTCAAATAGTTTGATATTAAATTAACAAACTTAGAACCAAACTTAAAGTAATTACTTAGCTTATTACAAAATAGTGAATGATTAACGGAATCGAAGGCTTGTTGCAGAAAACAACAAGGCACAGCAGAGTTAAAAAATTCTGATCATAAGAAATTCTGATATCATCGAAAATTTTAACTGTAGAAGTAGCACAATTGTGTCCAGTCCTGAAACCTGGCTGCAACGGTGATAATAAATTATTTGCTGTTAGGTATTCAGAAATTTAGTTGACCATAATACGTTCAAAAACTTTCTCCAGAGCAGGCAATATACTTATAGGCAGATCAAGATTTTGCGATAGGCTAGAACTTGGCATCCTTCCATAATTCAGGAAATTCAGAACATGTTGAACAATGGTTTAAGATGTGAGTAAAAGGGGATATTATAAAAAGCAGTACTAATTTTACAAACTTAATAGGCATTCCATCAATTCCTACAGCATTTGAGTTGATATTCATTATGCATTTAGCAACGTAGTCTTCTCTTATAGAAGTAAATTCGTTAAACACTCAATATTTTTTAATGTTCTGCCATAACAACATGGAATTTAAATTTGGGTTTAGCTTAGAATTAAAGAAATTTATTTAACTTTGTCTGATCATGACAGTAGCAGCATTTCGATATCTTCTAAAGTCGTCCTAGTTAGCATTAGATAGATTAATTTTCCATTTTGAGTGCAGTTTATTTCTTAGTCTAATAGCAACTAAAACACGATTCGTGAACCAGCGACAGTACGCGATGGAACATGATGAGCAAATACATTTAACTTCTCCATGCAAACCATAAGTTTATCATCAACCGATTCATAAAACCAGCAATCATTCCATAGCATGGCAGTTAGGCCTTGAAATAAGGCAGATGAGTCTATTGATTTAAAGTTATAATAAGAGAAACTCGTAGAAGATTTTCTACCTAGATGAATATCAAGACAACAAAAAAGTAAATTATGATCATACAAGAAAGTTATTTGGTCGACTTTAAGAAGAAGGGAACTATCAGAGACTAGACAAACATCAAGCAGACTTGGCTCACAACCATGTATGTAACGAGTGGGAACAAAATTATCCAAAATATTCAATCCACACATAGAAGATTGGTAATAGAAGTTTTCAGTGTCAGAATTATTAAGCAACAGATTAATATTAAAATCACCACAAACAAAACTTAAATCATAATCAATAATTTTACTGGTTAAATCTGAAAAAAGTTTCTATGCTATATCAACAAAGCGGGTTATAAGCACAAGAAACTAAAACTTTCGAATTATTATCAAAAATCTCAACATTAAGGAAATCACAGACATCATCAGACATATTTTTATTCACAAATTTAACATTAATATTGGACTCACAAAACACAGCCACACCACCACCTCTTCTAACGCATCTATCGTTACGCAAAATTTTAAAGCCCTTTATATTGTAGTTTGAGTCAGGAAATTCGCTCTTAAACCAAGTTTCTGCAACACAGATTATATCCACAGACGAGTTCTGAAAGTTATATCTAAAATTGCCAAACTTTAAGCCATTAAGGCTCCTAGCATTAAAATAAACCACATTTAACCCAATGCGCTGCTTACACAGAAAATTTATGAGAGTCTTATGATTATCAACAGCACCATCAGATAATGCGTACGCATTCAGCGTAGCTAACAGTTGGCAACAGTTTTGTAAAAATTCGCTGAATGGAACAATTATTTGAGCGCTCACTAAAACTGATCAGGTAGCAGACGCCATTTAATCAAGCGTAAAAATTCTATGCTACCTGAACTTAAATTTTGAGTGCTTTAACAATTAACTGGTACACCTCAAAATTCAAAATTTGAATGTAGATACAAGTTTATTTTTTTTTCAAAGAACGCCTTGAATAACAACACGACTGACCAATGCGAACATATGCACACCTGAAAGCTTGAAATGTACTGAACGTTAGAGAATGAATGGTGAAATAATGAGATTTATATAATAGGATATAACACAATAAACATCCAACGAACCAACTACAACCTTTAGATAGCCTAATAAAATAGAATAGATTAGGTTAAAAAAATACAGATATTGAGAGAGTGAAGAACACAAAGATTTAGCTAGAAAATAAGAATAAAGAAAGAAAAA
>OU612045.1:117207175-117262175 GCA_914767935.1 Coremacera marginata
ACATTTTATAATATATGTATTTATGTATATGAAATAGAACATTAAGAATTCATAAAAACAAGAGAAAAATAAATTAAGACAAACTACAAGAAAGATAATAATTATAACAAAAAAAAAAAAAATACTTATAAAGTTTTACTTTAAATTGCACAGGATTGGTTATAGATCTAATATAATTAGTTAGAGAGTCCTACAGACGGATTGAACGTATTTAAAATAGTCTTTCTGAAAATTATTGAGAATGTTTTAACTGCACTTTTTTTTAAGTTTGGTATGCAAAATAGTTTGAAATTTTAATCATGTGCGGTCCCAAGTCCGACATTGACCACCCCAGGGCAAATGTCGATAACGAACTAGACATAACTAACAAAGGGGCGGATGCAATGCAGATCCCTGTGTGGATAATTCGAATTGTTTTGGTAGCTTCCTTATTAATCAAACTTTATATGCTTCATAATAAATGTCTGAAGAAAAAACAATAAGAACTTATTCTCAGGCAAATAACATTGATAGAATTTAAAAACAAAAAAGAAGAAAATAATCATACATAACAGTGTAGGTATGATTTATGAAGTGGGAAGGCATAGCAGACAAAAATTAATGAACATAATATAGAGTTTGATAAGTCATTTTAGTGTCTAAATAACAATAGGCAAATATAAAAAGAGACACTTGACAAACACATACAGATTTTAGTACTTAATTTTAATGGAATTAGAAGCCTACTAAATGTTTACTATAATAAACTAACGCCAGAGCATAATACAATAGCTAATAAAACCTTCTGGAAGTTTAGAGACAATCTTATAAAAATAAGTACAACACGACACATAGAACTAAATATACCAACAACATTAGATAAAGAGGTTAAGGCAGATTATACATTCATAAATATATCTGACACAGACGAAGAGCATACAGAAAATAATAAAAAATTTTCAAATTCTCATGAATAAACCGATACAAACAATTTAACCACAATGACGCAAACCCCACTAGAATTCTTAAATATTGCCTCGAAGATCTTACCAGATTTCGATGGCAAATCCCAAAACCTTCAGAGTTTCATTGATGCATTAGGCCTAATAGACACAATCAATGAAAACAACGATACAGTAGCTATTAGTTTAGTGAAAACGAAATTGAAAGGCACAGCTCGGAATCTCATTACGGGCAATGAACAAAATTTAGAAGAGATAATAGCATCCTTAAAGAAAAACGTAGTAGGAGAATCAGTAGAGGTATTATCCGCGAAACTGTTAAATATTCGACAAAATCAAAAAACCGCTAACACCTATACTCACGAAATTGAAGAAATGACAAAGTCACTTCAATTAGCGTATATAACAATCAATCTAGCTGAAAAATACGCTACCCAAGCGGCAGTCAAAGCAATGACAAAAAATTGTAACAATGATAAAGTAAAACTTATCATGCAGTCAGGAAACTTTAATACTATGAATGAGGCAATTTCCAAATTTGTCAGCAGCTGTACTGAAACTATTGGACAAAACCCAATACTCAATTTTAACGTAAATAAGAGACATACAAACTATAGAAATACAAACAATTACCACCAGAGCGGTAGATACACCTACCGAGGCCGTGGCAGATGGGGAAACCGAGGTGAAAACAACCATCGTACTCAGGGACGTTATTACAACAATAACGGTAACAACAATAACGGCAATAGAAATATTACCCACAGAAACGTTCGCAATATAAATAGTGAACATCAATAGGAAAACTACGAAACTCCTCCATAAAACTCAAATTTAATAGCGCACTCAGATCAGTCTATGTATTTAATTTACACTTCAATAGTTATATATCAATAAAAACAACCCTTAATAACGAAGCAAGTAATTTTTTAATAGATACTGGAGCTGATATATCAGTTTTCAAAATAGGAAAAATAAATAAGAAAAAACACATAGATACAACGTAAAGAATAGATCTAAACGGTATTGGACAAGGAACAATAAACACTTTAGGGTTAGTAAATTTGGATCTTATATACAACGATCTTTTCATTAAACACGGTTTTCATACTGTACCAGACAACTTCCCTATCAATTGCAGTGGTATAATTGGATTAGATTTCATTAAAAAATACAACTGTATACTAGATTACCAACTAAATCAGGATTGGCTAATACTCATACCGGGCTGTTACCATGAGAACATTGCCATTTCCATGCGTAATGCTCTTAATATAAACACAATAACAGTTCCAGCATGGTACGAAGTAATAAGATTAGTAAAAATAGAAACGGAACACAATGACCTTTTTATTCCACAGCAAGAAATACACAATGGCATATACATTGCCAATACAATAACCACAAAAGAACAAACCTTTATCAGAATAATCAACACAACTGATGATAATGTCACAATAAATAATGTAAATATCAAGCATGAAAACATGCGTGATTACGACATAATAAGCAATAAAGGTGAAGTTAACAATAGCAAAGAAAAATTAGACAGGTTCAGCAAAAATTTTCCAACGTTCGTCGCAGATAAACTGCAAAAACTCTGCACTGAGTACATTTATATATTCGCATTGGAAAATTAACCCCTAGCAATTTTTACAAGCAAACGCTGCATAGTTGACAGTGAACCTGTCCCAAATCCCAAAAGGAGGAAATATCAAAACAAGTAGACAAATTAGTTACAGATAATATAATAGAACCATCCGTATCACCCTATAATAGTCCGATACTTTTAGTACCCAAAAAATCCTTTCCCGGTAGTAATCAAAAAAGATGGAGAATAGTGGTAGATTATAGGGCAATACACAAAAAAATAATAGCGGATAAATTTCCGTTACCACGTATTGATGATATTTTACGTCAGCTGGGCAGAGCACGATATTTCTCATGCTTAGACCTAACTTCAGGATTTCACCAGATAGAACTTAATACTAAATCTAGGGATATTACTTCATTTACGGCGGACAATGGCACGTATAGGTTTAAAAGATTGCCATACGGATTAAAAATTGCACCCAACTACTTTCAAAGAATGATGACCTTAGCCTTCACGGGCCTAACACCATCTCAAGCTTTCCTTTATATGGATGACTTGGTCGTCCTAGGGTGTTCCGAAAATAATATGTTTACAAATCTTAGAGATGTCTTTGACATATGCAGAAAATACAATTTAAAATTGCACCCAGACAAATGTCTATTTTTCAGACACGAAGTGACCTATTTAGGCCATAAATGTACAGACAAGGGCATTTTGCCAGATGAGAGTAAATTTAAGGTCATCCAAGATTATCCAGTGCCCAAAAACGCTGAAGAAGTTAAAAGATTTGGTGCATTTAGCAACTATTACAGACGTTTTGTGCCTAATTTTTCAGAGCATTCACGTAAATTAACAAAACTCTGTAAGAAGAATATAAAGTTTGAATGGACTAACGAATGCAGCAAGGCATTCGAATATCTTAAAAATGCATTAATAAGCCCACAAATATTACAATATCCTCATTTCCACAAGTTAACAGACACAAATTAGTAACTGAAAAAAAAAACACAACAAATAAAAACAAAAATGAATACCTAACAAGCATTTTATGTACATTAGTGAAAAATGTAAAAATCGTGCAGCACACACTTTCTAGGCCACAGCAAATCAACAGTTGCAGCAATCAGTACAAAAACAACAACAGCAACAGCAGCATTGGTATTTCATTTCATTTTATTTCATTTATTAAATATTTAGTTTCTAAAAGAAAAATATTAAATATAGCATTAGACTTAATTTGGCTTAACTTTAAAAAATTACGTATTTATGTATATACATAGATAAATAAATAAACATAAATATTATAATTTATTATAATATATGTATTTCATTATATTATTATATATCATTACATTTTATAATATATGTATTTATGTATATGAAATAGAACATTAAGAATTCATAAAAACAAGAGAAAAATAAATTAAGACAAACTACAAGAAAGATAATAATTATAACAAAAAAAAAAAAATACTTATAAAGTTTTACTTTAAATTGCACAGGATTGGTTATAGATCTAATATAATTAGTTAGAGAGTCCTACAGACGGATTGAACGTATTTAAAATAGTCTTTCTGAAAATTATTGAGAATGCTTTAACTGCACTTTTTTTTAAGTTTGGTATGCAAAACAGTTTGAAATTTTAATCATGTGCGGTCCCAAGTCCGACATTGACCACCCCAGGGCAAATGTCGATAACGAACTAGACATAACTAACAAAGGGGCGGATGCAATGCAGATCCCTGTGTGGATAATTCGAATTGTTTTGGTAGCTTCCTTATTAATCAAACTTTATATGCTTCATAATAAATGTCTGAAGAAAAAACAATAAGAACTTATTCTCAGGCAAATAACATTGATAGAATTTAAAAACAAAAAAGAAGAAAATAATCATACATAACAGTGTAGGTATGATTTATGAAGTGGGAAGGCATAGCAGACAAAAATTAATGAACATAATATAGAGTTTGATAAGTCATTTTAGTGTCTAAGTAACAATAGGCAAATACAAAAAGAGACACTTGACAAACACATACAGATTTTAGTACTTAATTTTAATGGAATTAGAAGCCTACTAAATGTTTACTATAATAAACTAACGCCAGAGCATAATACAATAGCTAATAAAACCTTCTGGAAGTTTAGAGACAATCTTATAAAAATAAGTACAACACGACACATAGAACTAAATATACCAACAACATTAGATAAAGAGGTTAAGGCAGATTATACATTCATAAATATATCTGACACAGACGAAGAGCATACAGAAAATAATAAAAAATTTTCAAATTCTCAAGAATAAACCGATACAAACAATTTAACCACAATGACGCAAACCCCACTAGAATTCTTAAATATTGCCTCGAAGATCTTACCAGATTTCGATGGCAAATCCAAACCTTCCCAAAACCTTCAGAGTTTCATTGATGCATTAGGCCTAATAGACACAATCAATGAAAACAACGATACAGTAGCTATTAGTTTAGTGAAAACGAAATTGAAAGGCACAGCTCGGAATCTCATTACGGGCAATGAACAAAATTTAGAAGAGATAATAGCATCCTTAAAGAAAAACGTAGTAGGAGAATCAGTAGAGGTATTATCCGCGAAACTGTTAAATATTCGACAAAATCAAAAAACCGCTAACACCTATACTCACGAAATTGAAGAAATGACAAAGTCACTTCAATCAGCGTATATAACAATCAATCTAGCTGAAAAATACGCTACCCAAGCGGCAGTCAAAGCAATGACAAAAAATTGTAATAATGATAAAGTAAAACTTATCATGCAGTCAGGAAACTTTAATACTATGAATGAGGCAATTTCCAAATTTGTCAGCAGCTGTACTGAAACTATTGGACAAAACCCAATACTCAATTTTAACGTAAATAAGAGACATACAAACTATAGAAATACAAACAATTACCGCCAGAGCGGTAGATACACCTACCGAGGCCGTGGCAGAGGGGGAAACCGAGGTGAAAACAACCATCGTACTCAGGGACGTTATTACAACAATAACGGTAACAACAATAACGGCAATAGAAATATTACCCACAGAAACGTTCGCAATATAAATAGTGAACATCAATAGGAAAACTACGAAACTCCTCCATAAAACTCAAATTTAATAGCGCACTCAGATCAGTCTATGTATTTAATTTACACTTCAATAGTTATATATCAATAAAAACAACCCTTAATAACGAAGCAAGTAATTTTTTAATAGATACTGGAGCTGATATATCAGTTTTCAAAATAGGAAAAATAAATAAGAAAAAACACATAGATACAACGTAAAGAATAGATCTAAACGGTATTGGACAAGGAACAATAAACACTTTAGGGTTAGTAAATTTGGATCTTATATACAACGATCTTTTCATTAAACACGATTTTCATACTGTACCAGACAACTTCCCTATCAATTGCAGTGGTATAATTGGATTAGATTTCATTAAAAAATACAACTGTATACTAGATTACCAACTAAATCAGGATTGGCTAATACTCATACCGGGCTGTTACCATGAGAACATTGCATTGAACAATAACAGTTCCAGCATGGTACGAAGTAATAAGATTAGTAAAAATAGAAACGGAACACAATGACCTTTTTATTCCACAGCAAGAAATACACAATGGCATATACATTGCCAATACAATAACCACAAAAGAACAAACCTTTATCAGAATAATCAACACAACTGATGATAATGTCACAATAAATAATGTAAATATCAAGCATGAAAACATGCGTGATTACGACATAATAAGCAATAAAGGTGAAGTTAACAATAGCAAAGAAAAATTAGACAGGTTCAGCAAAAATTTTCCAACGTTCGTCGCAGATAAACTGCAAAAACTCTGCACTGAGTACATTTATATATTCGCATTGGAAAATTAACCACTAGCAATTTTTACAAGCAAACGCTGCATAGTTGACAGTGAACCTGTCCCAAATCCCAAAAGGAGGAAATATCAAAACAAGTAGACAAATTAGTTACAGATAATATAATAGAACCATCCGTATCACCCTATAATAGTCCGATACTTTTAGTACCCAAAAAATCCCTTCCCGGTAGTAATCAAAAAAGATGGAGAATAGTGGTAGATTATAGGGCAATACACAAAAAAATAATAGCGGATAAATTTCCGTTACCACGTATTGATGATATTTTACGTCAGCTGGGCAGAGCACGATATTTCTCATGCTTAGACCTAACTTCAGGATTTCACCAGATAGAACTTAATACTAAATCTAGGGATATTACTTCATTTACGGCGGACAATGGCACGTATAGGTTTAAAAGATTGCCATACGGATTAAAAATTGCACCCAACTACTTTCAAAGAATGATGACCTTAGCCTTCACGGGCCTAACACCATCTCAAGCTTTCCTTTATATGGATGACTTGGTCGTCCTAGGGTGTTCCGAAAATAATATGTTTACAAATCTTAGAGATGTCTTTGACATATGCAGAAAATACAATTTAAAATTGCACCCAGACAAATGTCGATTTTTCAGACACGAAGTGACCTATTTAGGCCATAAATGTACAGACAAGGGCATTTTGCCAGATGAGAGTAAATTTAAGGTCATCCAAGATTATCCAGTGCCCAAAAACGCTGAAGAAGTTAAAAGATTTGGTGCATTTAGCAACTATTACAGACGTTTTGTGCCTAATTTTTCAGAGCATTCACGTAAATTAACAAAACTCTGTAAGAAGAATATAAAGTTTGAATGGACTAACGAATGCAGCAAGGCATTCGAATATCTTAAAAATGCATTAATAAGCCCACAAATATTACAATATCCTCATTTCCACAAGTTAACAGACACAAATTAGTAACTGAAAAAAAAAACACAACAAATAAAAACAAAAATGAATACCTAACAAGCATTTTATGAACATTAGTGAAAAATGTAAAAATCGTGCAGCACACACTTTCTAGGCCACAGCAAATCAACAGTTGCAGCAATCAGTACAAAAACAACAACAGCAACAGCAGCATTGGTATTTCATTTCATTTTATTTCATTTATTAAATATTTAGTTTCTAAAAGAAAAATATTAAATATAGCATTAGACTTAATTTGGCTTAACTTTAAAAAATTACGTATTTATGTATATACATAGATAAATAAATAAACATAAATATTATAATTTATTATAATATATGTATTTCATTATATTATTATATATCATTACATTTTATAATATATGTATTTATGTATATGAAATAGAACATTAAGAATTCATAAAAACAAGAGAAAAATAAATTAAGACAAACTACAAGAAAGATAATAATTATAACAAAAAAAAAAAAAAATACTTATAAAGTTTTACTTTAAATTGCACAGGATTGGTTATAGATCTAATATAATTAGTTAGAGAGTCCTACAGACGGATTGAACGTATTTAAAATAGTCTTTCTGAAAATTATTGAGAATGCTTTAACTGCACTTTTTTTTAAGTTTGGTATGCAAAACAGTTTGAAATTTTAATCATGTGCGGTCCCAAGTCCGACATTGACCACCCCAGGGCAAATGTCGATAACGAACTAGACATAACTAACAAAGGGGCGGATGCAATGCAGATCCCTGTGTGGATAATTCGAATTGTTTTGGTAGCTTCCTTATTAATCAAACTTTATATGCTTCATAATAAATGTCTGAAGAAAAAACAATAAGAACTTATTCTCAGGCAAATAACATTGATAGAATTTAAAAACAAAAAAGAAGAAAATAATCATACATAACAGTGTAGGTATGATTTATGAAGTGGGAAGGCATAGCAGACAAAAATTAATGAACATAATATAGAGTTTGATAAGTCATTTTAGTGTCTAAGTAACAATAGGCAAATACAAAAAGAGACACTTGACAAACACATACAGATTTTAGTACTTAATTTTAATGGAATTAGAAGCCTACTAAATGTTTACTATAATAAACTAACGCCAGAGCATAATACAATAGCTAATAAAACCTTCTGGAAGTTTAGAGACAATCTTATAAAAATAAGTACAACACGACACATAGAACTAAATATACCAACAACATTAGATAAAGAGGTTAAGGCAGATTATACATTCATAAATATATCTGACACAGACGAAGAGCATACAGAAAATAATAAAAAATTTTCAAATTCTCAAGAATAAACCGATACAAACAATTTAACCACAATGACGCAAACCCCACTAGAATTCTTAAATATTGCCTCGAAGATCTTACCAGATTTCGATGGCAAATCCAAACCTTCCCAAAACCTTCAGAGTTTCATTGATGCATTAGGCCTAATAGACACAATCAATGAAAACAACGATACAGTAGCTATTAGTTTAGTGAAAACGAAATTGAAAGGCACAGCTCGGAATCTCATTACGGGCAATGAACAAAATTTAGAAGAGATAATA
Organism: Coremacera marginata; assembly: GCA_914767935.1. NCBI lineage: Eukaryota > Metazoa > Arthropoda > Insecta > Diptera > Sciomyzidae > Coremacera > Coremacera marginata. The sequence goes on from OU612045.1 coordinate 117,216,140, forward strand.
GCATCCTTAAAGAAAAACGTAGTAGGAGAATCAGTAGAGGTATTATCCGCGAAACTGTTAAATATTCGACAAAATCAAAAAACCGCTAACACCTATACTCACGAAATTGAAGAAATGACAAAGTCACTTCAATCAGCGTATATAACAATCAATCTAGCTGAAAAATACGCTACCCAAGCGGCAGTCAAAGCAATGACAAAAAATTGTAATAATGATAAAGTAAAACTTATCATGCAGTCAGGAAACTTTAATACTATGAATGAGGCAATTTCCAAATTTGTCAGCAGCTGTACTGAAACTATTGGACAAAACCCAATACTCAATTTTAACGTAAATAAGAGACATACAAACTATAGAAATACAAACAATTACCGCCAGAGCGGTAGATACACCTACCGAGGCCGTGGCAGAGGGGGAAACCGAGGTGAAAACAACCATCGTACTCAGGGACGTTATTACAACAATAACGGTAACAACAATAACGGCAATAGAAATATTACCCACAGAAACGTTCGCAATATAAATAGTGAACATCAATAGGAAAACTACGAAACTCCTCCATAAAACTCAAATTTAATAGCGCACTCAGATCAGTCTATGTATTTAATTTACACTTCAATAGTTATATATCAATAAAAACAACCCTTAATAACGAAGCAAGTAATTTTTTAATAGATACTGGAGCTGATATATCAGTTTTCAAAATAGGAAAAATAAATAAGAAAAAACACATAGATACAACGTAAAGAATAGATCTAAACGGTATTGGACAAGGAACAATAAACACTTTAGGGTTAGTAAATTTGGATCTTATATACAACGATCTTTTCATTAAACACGATTTTCATACTGTACCAGACAACTTCCCTATCAATTGCAGTGGTATAATTGGATTAGATTTCATTAAAAAATACAACTGTATACTAGATTACCAACTAAATCAGGATTGGCTAATACTCATACCGGGCTGTTACCATGAGAACATTGCCATTTCCATGCGTAATGCTCTTAATATAAACACAATAACAGTTCCAGCATGGTACGAAGTAATAAGATTAGTAAAAATAGAAACGGAACACAATGACCTTTTTATTCCACAGCAAGAAATACACAATGGCATATACATTGCCAATACAATAACCACAAAAGAACAAACCTTTATCAGAATAATCAACACAACTGATGATAATGTCACAATAAATAATGTAAATATCAAGCATGAAAACATGCGTGATTACGACATAATAAGCAATAAAGGTGAAGTTAACAATAGCAAAGAAAAATTAGACAGGTTCAGCAAAAATTTTCCAACGTTCGTCGCAGATAAACTGCAAAAACTCTGCACTGAGTACATTTATATATTCGCATTGGAAAATTAACCACTAGCAATTTTTACAAGCAAACGCTGCATAGTTGACAGTGAACCTGTCCCAAATCCCAAAAGGAGGAAATATCAAAACAAGTAGACAAATTAGTTACAGATAATATAATAGAACCATCCGTATCACCCTATAATAGTCCGATACTTTTAGTACCCAAAAAATCCCTTCCCGGTAGTAATCAAAAAAGATGGAGAATAGTGGTAGATTATAGGGCAATACACAAAAAAATAATAGCGGATAAATTTCCGTTACCACGTATTGATGATATTTTACGTCAGCTGGGCAGAGCACGATATTTCTCATGCTTAGACCTAACTTCAGGATTTCACCAGATAGAACTTAATACTAAATCTAGGGATATTACTTCATTTACGGCGGACAATGGCACGTATAGGTTTAAAAGATTGCCATACGGATTAAAAATTGCACCCAACTACTTTCAAAGAATGATGACCTTAGCCTTCACGGGCCTAACACCATCTCAAGCTTTCCTTTATATGGATGACTTGGTCGTCCTAGGGTGTTCCGAAAATAATATGTTTACAAATCTTAGAGATGTCTTTGACATATGCAGAAAATACAATTTAAAATTGCACCCAGACAAATGTCTATTTTTCAGACACGAAGTGACCTATTTAGGCCATAAATGTACAGACAAGGGCATTTTGCCAGATGAGAGTAAATTTAAGGTCATCCAAGATTATCCAGTGCCCAAAAACGCTGAAGAAGTTAAAAGATTTGGTGCATTTAGCAACTATTACAGACGTTTTGTGCCTAATTTTTCAGAGCATTCACGTAAATTAACAAAACTCTGTAAGAAGAATGTAAAGTTTGAATGGACTAACGAATGCAGCAAGGCATTCGAATATCTTAAAAATGCATTAATAAGCCCACAAATATTACAATATCCTCATTTCCACAAGTTAACAGACACAAATTAGTAACTGAAAAAAAAAACACAACAAATAAAAACAAAAATGAATACCTAACAAGCATTTTATGAACATTAGTGAAAAATGTAAAAATCGTGCAGCACACACTTTCTAGGCCACAGCAAATCAACAGTTGCAGCAATCAGTACAAAAACAACAACAGCAACAGCAGCATTGGTATTTCATTTCATTTTATTTCATTTATTAAATATTTAGTTTCTAAAAGAAAAATATTAAATATAGCATTAGACTTAATTTGGCTTAACTTTAAAAAATTACGTATTTATGTATATACATAGATAAATAAATAAACATAAATATTATAATTTATTATAATATATGTATTTCATTATATTATTATATATCATTACATTTTATAATATATGTATTTATGTATATGAAATAGAACATTAAGAATTCATAAAAACAAGAGAAAAATAAATTAAGACAAACTACAAGAAAGATAATAATTATAACAAAAAAAAAAAATACTTATAAAGTTTTACTTTAAATTGCACAGGATTGGTTATAGATCTAATATAATTAGTTAGAGAGTCCTACAGACGGATTGAACGTATTTAAAATAGTCTTTCTGAAAATTATTGAGAATGCTTTAACTGCACTTTTTTTTAAGTTTGGTATGCAAAACAGTTTGAAATTTTAATCATGTGCGGTCCCAAGTCCGACATTGACCACCCCAGGGCAAATGTCGATAACGAACTAGACATAACTAACAAAGGGGCGGATGCAATGCAGATCCCTGTGTGGATAATTCGAATTGTTTTGGTAGCTTCCTTATTAATCAAACTTTATATGCTTCATAATAAATGTCTGAAGAAAAAACAATAAGAACTTATTCTCAGGCAAATAACATTGATAGAATTTAAAAACAAAAAAGAAGAAAATAATCATACATAACAGTGTAGGTATGATTTATGAAGTGGGAAGGCATAGCAGACAAAAATTAATGAACATAATATAGAGTTTGATAAGTCATTTTAGTGTCTAAGTAACAATAGGCAAATACAAAAAGAGACACTTGACAAACACATACAGATTTTAGTACTTAATTTTAATGGAATTAGAAGCCTACTAAATGTTTACTATAATAAACTAACGCCAGAGCATAATACAATAGCTAATAAAACCTTCTGGAAGTTTAGAGACAATCTTATAAAAATAAGTACAACACGACACATAGAACTAAATATACCAACAACATTAGATAAAGAGGTTAAGGCAGATTATACATTCATAAATATATCTGACACAGACGAAGAGCATACAGAAAATAATAAAAAATTTTCAAATTCTCAAGAATAAACCGATACAAACAATTTAACCACAATGACGCAAACCCCACTAGAATTCTTAAATATTGCCTCGAAGATCTTACCAGATTTCGATGGCAAATCCAAACCTTCCCAAAACCTTCAGAGTTTCATTGATGCATTAGGCCTAATAGACACAATCAATGAAAACAACGATACAGTAGCTATTAGTTTAGTGAAAACGAAATTGAAAGGCACAGCTCGGAATCTCATTACGGGCAATGAACAAAATTTAGAAGAGATAATAGCATCCTTAAAGAAAAACGTAGTAGGAGAATCAGTAGAGGTATTATCCGCGAAACTGTTAAATATTCGACAAAATCAAAAAACCGCTAACACCTATACTCACGAAATTGAAGAAATGACAAAGTCACTTCAATCAGCGTATATAACAATCAATCTAGCTGAAAAATACGCTACCCAAGCGGCAGTCAAAGCAATGACAAAAAATTGTAATAATGATAAAGTAAAACTTATCATGCAGTCAGGAAACTTTAATACTATGAATGAGGCAATTTCCAAATTTGTCAGCAGCTGTACTGAAACTATTGGACAAAACCCAATACTCAATTTTAACGTAAATAAGAGACATACAAACTATAGAAATACAAACAATTACCGCCAGAGCGGTAGATACACCTACCGAGGCCGTGGCAGAGGGGGAAACCGAGGTGAAAACAACCATCGTACTCAGGGACGTTATTACAACAATAACGGTAACAACAATAACGGCAATAGAAATATTACCCACAGAAACGTTCGCAATATAAATAGTGAACATCAATAGGAAAACTACGAAACTCCTCCATAAAACTCAAATTTAATAGCGCACTCAGATCAGTCTATGTATTTAATTTACACTTCAATAGTTATATATCAATAAAAACAACCCTTAATAACGAAGCAAGTAATTTTTTAATAGATACTGGAGCTGATATATCAGTTTTCAAAATAGGAAAAATAAATAAGAAAAAACACATAGATACAACGTAAAGAATAGATCTAAACGGTATTGGACAAGGAACAATAAACACTTTAGGGTTAGTAAATTTGGATCTTATATACAACGATCTTTTCATTAAACACGATTTTCATACTGTACCAGACAACTTCCCTATCAATTGCAGTGGTATAATTGGATTAGATTTCATTAAAAAATACAACTGTATACTAGATTACCAACTAAATCAGGATTGGCTAATACTCATACCGGGCTGTTACCATGAGAACATTGCATTGAACAATAACAGTTCCAGCATGGTACGAAGTAATAAGATTAGTAAAAATAGAAACGGAACACAATGACCTTTTTATTCCACAGCAAGAAATACACAATGGCATATACATTGCCAATACAATAACCACAAAAGAACAAACCTTTATCAGAATAATCAACACAACTGATGATAATGTCACAATAAATAATGTAAATATCAAGCATGAAAACATGCGTGATTACGACATAATAAGCAATAAAGGTGAAGTTAACAATAGCAAAGAAAAATTAGACAGGTTCAGCAAAAATTTTCCAACGTTCGTCGCAGATAAACTGCAAAAACTCTGCACTGAGTACATTTATATATTCGCATTGGAAAATTAACCACTAGCAATTTTTACAAGCAAACGCTGCATAGTTGACAGTGAACCTGTCCCAAATCCCAAAAGGAGGAAATATCAAAACAAGTAGACAAATTAGTTACAGATAATATAATAGAACCATCCGTATCACCCTATAATAGTCCGATACTTTTAGTACCCAAAAAATCCCTTCCCGGTAGTAATCAAAAAAGATGGAGAATAGTGGTAGATTATAGGGCAATACACAAAAAAATAATAGCGGATAAATTTCCGTTACCACGTATTGATGATATTTTACGTCAGCTGGGCAGAGCACGATATTTCTCATGCTTAGACCTAACTTCAGGATTTCACCAGATAGAACTTAATACTAAATCTAGGGATATTACTTCATTTACGGCGGACAATGGCACGTATAGGTTTAAAAGATTGCCATACGGATTAAAAATTGCACCCAACTACTTTCAAAGAATGATGACCTTAGCCTTCACGGGCCTAACACCATCTCAAGCTTTCCTTTATATGGATGACTTGGTCGTCCTAGGGTGTTCCGAAAATAATATGTTTACAAATCTTAGAGATGTCTTTGACATATGCAGAAAATACAATTTAAAATTGCACCCAGACAAATGTCGATTTTTCAGACACGAAGTGACCTATTTAGGCCATAAATGTACAGACAAGGGCATTTTGCCAGATGAGAGTAAATTTAAGGTCATCCAAGATTATCCAGTGCCCAAAAACGCTGAAGAAGTTAAAAGATTTGGTGCATTTAGCAACTATTACAGACGTTTTGTGCCTAATTTTTCAGAGCATTCACGTAAATTAACAAAACTCTGTAAGAAGAATATAAAGTTTGAATGGACTAACGAATGCAGCAAGGCATTCGAATATCTTAAAAATGCATTAATAAGCCCACAAATATTACAATATCCTCATTTTACAAGACAATTTTGTTTAACTACAGACGCCAGTGGATTTGCCAACGGCGCTGTATTAAGCCAAGAGTATGGCGGAAAGCATCTGCCAATTGCTTATGCTTCTAGGTCATTCACCAAAGGTGAATCAAATAAAGCAACTATCGAGAAAGAACTAGCAGCCATACACTAGGCGATCAAATTTTTCTGACCTTACCTTTATGGAACCAATTTTTTAATTAAAACCGATCATCGCCCATTAACATATCTGTTTTCCATGAAGAACCCTTCTTCTAAATTAACCCGCATAAGACTTGATCTGGAAGAATACAACTTTGTGGTGGAGTACATATCAGGAAAAGAAAATTATGTCGCGGATGAGCTATACCTAATAGATATACAAGACTTACAAAAAATGTCAATAGAAGCAAATAAAATTTTAAAAGTAACAACTAGGCAAAAGTCAAGGCAATTGCAGAAACAACAAGAATTAAATAATAAAAACTTGTCAACAAAAATTAAAGTGTACGAAGCGTTCAGTAGTAAAAATAGAAAAAACAGCGCAAAGCTAGCAATTAAAGGCGACTGTATAAAAATAAAAGGAAATAAAAAGGTGATCACTAAGAACATAAATAATCTTATTGCTAATGGGAAAACTGACTTAGATCAATTATTTCCACTGCTTGGAAAATTAGAAAGCGATAACGGATTAAAGCAGCTGCAGCAGTCCATAAGTGACGATATATTTGAAAAAACCCGGGTTCAGAATATAAAATGAAAGGAAATGAACTTCTACAAAAACTAGAAATAGCACTGACGCCAAAATTAATTAAAATAACAACCAAAGGTGAAATACACAAAATATTAAAAAAGTACCATGATGATCCAATCACTGGTGTCCACAGTGGGAGCACACGTACACTAAAAAAAATTAGACAAGCTTATTCCTGGAAAAAGATGACGCCAGATGTTACTAAGTAAAGGGTGATTTTTTAAGAGCTTGATAACTTTTTTTTTAAAAAAAACGCATAAAATTTGCAAAATCTCATCGGTTCTTTATTTGAAACGTTAGATTGGTCCATGACATTTACTTTTTGAAGATAATTTCATTTAAATGTTGACCGCGGCTGCGTCTTAGGTGGTCCATTCGGAAAGTCCAATTTTGGGCAACTTTTTCGAGCATTTCGGCCGGAATAGCCCGAATTTCTTCGGAAATGTTGTCTTCCAAAGCTGGAATAGTTGCTGGCTTATTTCTGTAGACTTTAGACTTGACCCACAAAAAATAGTCTAAAGGCGTCAAATCGCATGATCTTGGTGGCCAACTTACCGGTCCATTTCTTGAGATTAATTGTTCTCCGAAGTTTTCCCTCAAAATGGCCATAGAATCGCGAGCTGTGTGGCATGTAGCGCCATCTTGTTGAAACCACATGTCAACCAAGTTCAGTTCTTCCATTTTTGGCAACAAAAAGTTTGTTAGCATCGAACGATAGCGATCGCCATTCACCGTAACGTTGCGTCCAACAGCATCTTTGAAAAAATACGGTCCAATGATTCCACCAGCGTACAAACCACACCAAACAGTGCATTTTTCGGGATGCATGGCCAGTTCTTGAACGGCTTCTGGTTGCTCTTCACTCCAAATGCGGCAATTTTGCTTATTTACGTAGCCATTCAACCAGAAATGAGCCTCATCGCTGAAAAAAATTTGTCGATAAAAAAGCGGATTTTCTGCCAACTTTTCTAGGGCCCATTCACTGAAAATTCGACGTTGTGGCAGATCGTTCGGCTTCAGTTCTTGCACGAGCTGTATTTTATACGGTTTTACACCAAGATCTTTGCGTAAGACCTTCCATGTGGTCGAATAACACAAACCCAATTGCTGCGAACGGCGACGAATCGACATTTCACGGTCTTCAGCAACACTCTCAGAAACAGACGCAATATTCTCTTCTGTACGCACTGTACGCATTCGTGTGGTTAGTTTAATGTCCAATAAAGTAAACTGAGTGCGAAACTTGGTCACAATCGCATTAATTGTTTGCTCACTTGGTCGATTATGTAGACCATAAATCGGACGTAAAGCGCGAAACACATTTCGAACCGAACACTGATTTTGGTAATAAAATTCAATGATTTGCAAGCGTTGCTCGTTAGTAAGTCTATTCATGATGAAATGTCAAAGCATACTGAGCATCTTTCTCTTTGACACCATGTCTGAAATCCCACGTGATCTGTCAAATACTAATGCATGAAAATCATAACCTCAAAAAAATCACCCTTTATATTAAGAAGAAGTGTTGCCAAAAAAATAAGTCCCACAAAAACATTAAAGAACAAATGGTAATTACAGATACCCCAGCAACAGCATTTGATGTAGTTCTGATATATACAATTGGACCATTACCAAGATCGGAAAATGGAAATATATATATACAATATATACAATATATATACATACAATAATATATATATACAATAATATGTGACTTAACTAAATATCTAATATCAGTACCAATTGCAGATAAAAATTAGAAAACGGTAGCAATAGCAATTTTTGACAATTTCATACTCGTGTGCGGTGCTATGAGAAAAATAATCACGGACATGGGCACCGAGTATAAAAACCAACTATTCGGAGAGATATGTAAACTACTGATAGTAGACAATGTTACTTTAACGGCCTATCATTATCAAATCCTGGGAACCGTCGAAAGAAACCATAGAACATTTAACGATTATGTTCGATCATACATTTCAGTAGAAAAATCAGATTGGGACGAATGGTTGAAATATTACACGTATTGCTACAATACTACCCCTTCGTTAGCACGTGATTACTGCGCATACGAGCTTACATTTTTTTTTTTTTATATTATAGTCAATATTCGAAGCGCCTATCTGGCAACACTGTAACTTTCCGCAGTGATGCCAAACAGTACACGCAACGCAAACGCTCTAAAATTGTTGAAATTTACATTCAACAAAACAAGTCAATAGTGAAAACTCAACGTGCTTTCAAAAAATAAATAAAGTGAAAAGTGCGCCTTCCAAGAAAACAATTTATCGTTTGTATGAACGATTTACAACTGGTAATACTCTTGGTAACCCAAAGAGGCCAAATAAAAAGCGACCAAGGCGATCGGCCGTTCTTTTTCGAAGATGATAATGGCCACAGAGTTACTGTCAATCAGGAGCGTTATCGCGATATGATAAACAATTTTTTCATGCCAATCGTTTGTCGAAAGCGTATCAGGCGAGCCACCACACACAAGCCGCACTACAATCGATTTAATCGATTTATAATCGATTTTTAATAAAATGGGCGCTTCGAATATGGGAATATACCCTGTATATTCGGCAAATTGCCAAATAATTATAATTTTCTTTTAAACCCACAAGTAGATCCAATCTACAATGTTGATGCATACGACAAAGAAATCAAATTTCGCATGCAAACAACCCATAAAAGAGCTAAAGAAATAATTAAAAAAAGGAAGAAAAAGGAAAAGATTCTGTATGACAGAAACGTAAATAGTCTACAACTATCAGTAGGAGAATTAGTACTACTTAAACCAGAGGGCCATAAGCTAGATAATTTGTACAAGGGTCCAATTAAAGTAGTGAGGGTTGACAATAAAAATAATGATGTAAGAGAATTAGTACTTCTTAAACAAGAGGGCCATAAGCTAGATAATTTATACAAAGGTCCATTTAAAGTAGTGAGGGTTGACAATAAAAATAATGCTGTAATCACCGACAAAAATAATAAGACCAGCCCAGTCCACATTGACAGACTCAGGAAATATATATAACTGTATTAAATACAATTACAGCCGAATCATTATTATTAAAAATTTTTATTTTTTTAATATTAACAATTGAAAACGAAAACACACACTGATGTTCTTTTCTTTTCTAAAATTTTAAAATAATATAAATAATATTTTATATAATACATAAACATTAATTGAAAAAAGAAAAAAATACCCATAAATAACATTAAAAAATTAATTCCAGTTGTACTACCTATCGTTTAATATTGTATTCAATATAAGTGACTAAAATGTACTCTATTTAAGAAGTAAAAAAAAAAAATAAAATACATACCTTCATACACTTATTTTAAATAAAAAAAAATTTTTAATATATTCTTTTAATTATCCAAATATAATAGGAATATAATGTTTTTATATAATTTCTGCACAATTATTTCAAAACTATTCTATATAAAAAAAAAAAATTGTAATGAGCATGTAAACAATCTAAAATGTATTCTATTTAGATAAAGTAGTTCTTTATAGTTATAAGAATAAATTGAAATTTGTCTTAGTGAAAAAAAAAGAAAGAAATTGTAAATTTATTCTTCCCAAAAAGGGAGGTGAGAGTAGCGTAAATATGCTTACCACAGTGTACCTCTTCACGATCACATCGCATGCACAACACCAAGCGTTTAGCTAACTAAGTCACTGTGGGATTATGCTGTCTCAGCATATCTCACCACTCCACATGCAGCCATGCAACCCCAAAGCATTATACTGCCTCCTCCGTGCTTAATAGTAGGTACCAAGCAATCGGGGTTATATTCTTCACCTACTCGACGCCTTACGTAGGTCACACCAGGTGTTCCAAAAATCTGGAAAAAAACAAAAAAACAATCTTTTTGTAGCTCCTAAAATTTTAATGTGAACTGTGTTCTAAGTTAATGAAAGTAATTTTTTTTCATTAGTAAGCTACCTAAGAAAACTCACCTGAAAATTGGACTCATCAGACCACACAACATTTTCCCAATCTTGTTCAGTCCAATTTTGATGCTCCAAGGCCCAATTTAGTCGCGCTTCCATGTTTTTATGTGAAAGCCATGGCTTCTTCCTAGCTCGGCGACCATTCAATCCTGCTGCCGCAAGACGTCTTCTCACAGTCTGAGCACTTTTTAGGATTCCTGAACTGTCTTGCAACTCAGCAGCTAAATGAGAAGATGTTTTTTTCCTATTTCTCAAGGACAATCGCACCAACTGCCGGTCTATACGGCTTGTTGTAATCAGTTTTCGCCCTGTTTTTGGTTTATTTTTGTGAGATCCAGTGTCAGCATAGCGTCTTAGAGCGTTCTGGACGGCACATCTGGAGCACTTCATCTCTTTCGCAATTGATTTCTGCGAATAACCAGATTCATGTAAAATCTGTATTTTTACTCGGTCATCATGCAAAATTGGTTTGCATTTTCTTATATTTTTTCTACCATTCATATAAAAAAATTTCCGTTTTAAGATAATATTAAAATTTTTTTCTATTAGCACTATTTTGTGTTTACTTAACGACACGTAAATCACTAATAACCAAATAAGCAAAAATTTGTTATTTGAACACTTTCGAAAATAACAATTTTACTTTATGAGTCTATGACTTTATAACGGGTTTTAAAAAGTTTTTTACTTCTCTTTCATTATGTGTAAATAGAAGAGAATAATGAAAAAATTGTAATCGCTTTGTTTCACGTGATATTACAGGGTGCCTAGTTCTTTTGAGCATGGCTGTATATAAAGTTTGCCACCCCCACTTGTACCACCTACAAATCTATTGAACTTCTGTAAATCACACGATTTTCATCGCTAAATACTAAAATTTGTTAATTAAGTTCATACGCTCACTCTCGACAGCTTTGCAAAAAATGGACATAGTAGCACTATATCTGTGACCACTCTTCAGAAATAATATTATTTTATTTATTTATGCATTATAGTTAGTTACAATTTAAAAATTATAACTAAGCGAGCACTAGCTGCCAGAGCTATCGGTTAGAAATAATTTTAATTCCTGAGATGTGAACGTTTTTATAGTCAAACTAGGTATGCAGGTGATATGGTCCAAGTGGTGATCACTTTATATATTAATTTGTCCACGCCCACTTTTACCGCCCACAAATCTGTAAAAAGGATATATATCAGACTTTTTAACAGTAGAATGCTAAAATTTGGTACATTAGTTCATATGGTAACTGCCAGAACCTATATAAAAATGGGCGTGTCGCGTTTTATTCTGACTTTTCAGAAATCATTGTAATTTCTGAGCTGTACAAATTTTAATGCTGAAATTTTGTATGTAGGTGCAATGGGACCAAGTGGCGCTCACTATATATATATGAACTAGCTTATACCCGGCGCTCTTCGCTGCGCTCAGCGCTTTTGCCCTAAAAGAGGGCGTAGCTATAGTGAGGCCACTCTTTTATATTAATTTCGTACCGAGTTTCATTGATAAGTGACTTTGATAAGTTAAAATTGATAAGTGAAAGCTAAGCCGAAAATTTGGGGTGCTGAAAAAGTACCACGCCCCTCGTCCAACGCCAATAAAATGTTACCAGAGTAACGTCATGTGTAAATTGAGGTCGAATATTGAATTCCGAAGCTGGGCGACCAATAATTCCAAAACTGTTTAAGGTGCCACGCCCCCTTTTATGATCGGCACCAGACTTCACAGGAACCTTCTCAAGGCTTTGGTATAAAAATTGGATGAGCGGTTTCGGAGTCTGTACGTGATATACACATATACCCACATACATATATACATTAAGTCGCCTCACGCTCCTTAGAAAAAAAAAGTTGTTCGGTCAGGTTCTTCAAAATAATCCATGGCTTATGTTATGATGATCCCCAAAATATTTCGACTAAACATATTGGCTGGTATGGTGGTTACAAAAAAAAAAAACAAACGGTCAAAAATAATAGTAATAAAAAAGTTCTTCTGCGTCAAAAAATGTTAAATTATTACCGTTGGACTAAAACATTATGCGGATTTTTATGGATTGTTTTAACTTTTTTCATATTAATTTCACTAAAATTGAATTAATTTTTTTCCACACTACTTTTTGACAATGAATTGTAAAATGTAAACTGTGAAAATGTGTAAATTTTTTTGTAGTTTAATTTAATTTAATTCTTCTCTTTTTACTTTATAATTGAATAGATAATTAATTTGACTAAAAGAAACATGGCAAAACAAGAAGAAAACAAAAATTTTTACTGTGAATTTAAGTGAAAATAATATAAAAAAAAGTTAAAAAATTGATGAAAACCCGCATTACCTCCGGTAAGACTGCAAAACTTTAAAATTTATTGGTGCAGATTGGAAGAACTTTTTTATTACTATTATTTCTGTCCGTTTGTTTTTGTTGACCTGTAAATATTTTCACAAAAAACTCGATTTGTAGAGTATATTTCAAACAATTCCGTGGCATACTGGTTGACCTGCGTGGCTTGTATGCGATAGAACCCAGGTTCCAGGAAATTTGGAACATTGTTCATATGGTTACTGACTTTTCAGAAATCATTGTAATTTCTGAGCTGTACACGTTTTAATACTGAAATTTGGTATGTAGGTGCAATGGGACCAATTGGCGGTCACTATATATATATATAAATAAGTGTTGCCACACATGTTAAAAAGTGTATGTATGTATACTAAGGCTTTCACGAAAAAAAGTTGTACGGGTCGGTTCCTCTTTAGAATCTTCTTTAGAATGCTTGCTTTATGTTATGATGATTCCCCAAATATTTCGACTCTAGCGATAGCCATCCGTGAGCTGGAATGGTTTGAAATAAAAAAAAAAAAACAAAAACGAAATGGCCATTTCAGACCTTGAAATACTTTGACCGAGCTTCTTATGATTAATTGTGTTGTGAGTGTTGTGAAATGTTTAAACACAAACGATCGAGAACTGGACCCACAAGTTTTATGCCGACATCGAACGGCTTATGTTCTCAAGAACACGTTCATGGCAGTTTTTACTCTCTGAGGTTTGCCATTGCTTGCAGATAGATGACGGCCGAACAGAAAAATTAATTTAATTGAAAAAATTTTCTGTGTCAGATGGGATTCGAACCAAGGTTCGAACCTAGGTTAGGTTTTAACTTGTTTCATATTATTTTCACTAGAATTAACATAAGACTTGTTTTTCTCTTTGTTTTGCCATGTTACTTTTAGTCAAATAAATTATCTATTGAATTATATAGTGAAAAGAGAAGAATTATATTGAATGATATTACAAAAAAATTTACACATTTTTTACAGTTAACAAAACAAAATTTAATTGAATTTAGTGAAAATAATATGGAAAAAATTAAAACATTCCATAAAAATCTGAGAGCTATTGTTCAGAGTGCTGTGAGAACATGCTGTAAGAGTAAATAATGGTAAACATAACACTCTTGACACGAAGCGTTGACAACACAAATTCTTCTTAAAATCTACACCGGCATCGCAAATCAATGCATATTCCTTTTATTTTTCTTTCTTTTCGTTTTGTTTTATGGAAAAAATTAAAACAATCCATAAAAATCTGAGAGCTATTGTTCAGAGTGCCGTGAGAACATGCTGTAAGAGTAAATAATGGTAAACATAACACTCTTGACACGAAGCGTTGACAACACAAATTCTTCTTAAAATCTACACCGGCATCGCAAATCAATGCATATTCCTTTTATTTTTCTTTCTTTTCGTTTTGTTTTTCTTTGATCAGAGTGGTGACAAATGCTTTTCTATGAAATAGGTAAGAGAGGGGAGAAAATAATCGCTTCTAAGTATTAAACTATGAAATTTGCCTTAACTGCAATGCCTTATTTCTTATATATTCTTTTAATTTTACAAAAGTATTTTTAACGCAGTACGCATTGGGGTATATTAACTTTGAGAACATGCTGTAAGAGTAAATAATGGTAAACATAACACTCTTGACACGAAGCGTTGACAACACAAATTCTTCTTAAAATCTACACCGGCATCGCAAATCAATGCATATTCCTTTTATTTTTCATTCTTTTCGTTTTGTTTTTCTTTGATCAGAGTGGTGACAAATGCTTTTCTATGAAATAGGTAAGAGAGGGGAGAAAATAATCGCTTCTAAGTATTAAACTATGAAATTTGCCTTAACTCCAATGCCTTATTTCTTATATATTCTTTTAATTTTACAAAAGTATTTTTAACGCAGTACGCATTGGGGTATATTAACTTTGTCATTCCGTCTGTAACGCCAATAAGGAGGCTTGGCAGGTATAGAAATGTATACATATTTTTGATCAGCATCACCTCCTGAGTCGATTTCCGTGTCCGTCTATCCGTCTGTCTGTCTGTCTGTCTGTCTGTCTGTCTGTAGACACAATTACAGCCGTAATTTTAAAGCTATGGTGATGAAATTCAAAATATAAAATTTTTTTAAAAAAATGAAGATCAAGCTCGAAAATGAGCCAAATCGTAAACCACGCCTACCTCCCATATAGAGTGGCTATATTTTTACAGTAAAATCTCTGAAAAACCCGCAAAAATGAAAGAAATGCCTTCAAATTTTGCACATAAGCTGTGATCTTCAATGTCAATCCTGACAATGAATTTTGAAAAAATCGGATGAAAACCACGCCTACCTCCCACACTAAGTGGCCTTTTTATTAACGTAAAATATTTTAAAAAATCCACCAAAATTACATGAGCTTTGATAATTTATATAAACCATCTCTATAATATTTTTCAAAATCTAATGAAAACCACGCCTACTTCTCATACAAAATGGTTTTATTTTAAACAAAAATCTCTTAGAAATCCACAAAAGAAAAATAAAAGTCTTGAAATTTTGCACATGAGCTTTGGTATATAATATGAACCATATCTATAATATTCGGCAAAATCGGATGAAAAACACACCCACCTCCCATACAAAGTGACGTCATCAAAATAGGAAAACTTTCGTAGATATATAAAATTGAATGTCATCGTGTCTGTCATGGCTAAAGACTTCGAATATACTTTAATTCGGCCGCGGGGGGTATTTTAGCTTCGGCACCTTGCCGAAGCTCCATTCCTTTCTAGTTTAGTTTATTTTTGTGCTCGTTTTTTGAGAGAAA
Source organism: Coremacera marginata (assembly GCA_914767935.1). Taxonomy (NCBI): domain Eukaryota; kingdom Metazoa; phylum Arthropoda; class Insecta; order Diptera; family Sciomyzidae; genus Coremacera; species Coremacera marginata. The sequence goes on from OU612045.1 coordinate 117,232,164, forward strand.
GGACTTGAAAAAGCAGAGACAGAAAAGAGCGTTTTTTTTTAAATTCACCTATGAATCTATGAACAATAGAGAGAAGTAAAATGAAAATTAAGGATTATTTTTATTACGTTAAAAAAACATAGTAAATATCTCGTACTTTATTGACCTTATAAAGTCGAATAAAAATTTGTACAGATTGTACAGATCTTCCTCACGGAATAAATCTTAAATATAAGGATTTTTTTTCTGAGGAATACGAAAACAAATTTTCGAAAAACTATTCGCAAGAAATTTTATTTTGTCAAAAAAACTTTAAAATTCCAAAATTTTTTCACATATATGCCGTCCAAAATTGACGGAACAAATTTTCGATTGTTCTCCCAAACAAAAAAAAAAAAAAAACGAGATGGCCATTTCAGCCCTTGAAAGGACTTTGATCGAGCTTCTTATGATCAAGTGTGTTGTGTGTGATGTGAAATGTTTGCACACAAATGATCGAGAACTGGACCAAAATGTTTTACGTCGACTCCGAACGGCGTATGTTTTTAATAAGCTTTTCATGGTAGTTTTTACTCTCTGAGGTTTGCGATTGTCTGCAGAGAGGTGACGGCCGAACAGAAAAATTAATTCAATTGAAAAAACTTTCCATGTCGGATAGATTCGAACCTGGGTTCTCTGGCGTGAGAGTCACACACTCTACCCACTACGCCACGGCCACCACTCCCAAACAAAGTCAAATAAAAATTTGTACAGCCTTTTATTTCTTACCAATTATAATTTAAATAGCAAATATTTTCTAAGAAAAAATTGTCATCTTTTTTTTTCATTTCATATCTTAAAAATTAAATCAAGAAAACATTTTAAGATCGAAGAAAGCATACGGAATTCCTCCAACTGTTTTAAAGTATCGTCAAAACACGGAATTTGCCACTAATTTTGAAAAAGTTGAATCCTAAAACGACAACATACATTTTTTTCTCTTATGTGGAAAGTCAAGAATATATCTTTACCAAGGTGAGGTATTATTTAGTTCAAATTCTGTCAAATGTTTCTGTGACTTAATTCCATAGAAATAAGAGATAAGGAAGTGGCGTTCTGGAATAAAAGTGAGGCATTTTTCTTACTGGTGTAGGTTCACACCAATACAGAAACATTCACTCAGGGCCGTATTCGGTTGTTGCGTACAGCCAGGCGCATTTTTCTAATTGGAATCGCATATCGTCGTTGGGGTGAAATACCGTGTATCAGTCACATGCAATACCGCGTATCTTGCAAAAAGGGCAAAATTGAAATTTGGATTTTAATTTAATTAATATAGAGTGGATTTTTCATTATATGCAGATTTAAGAACAAAGCAAGTATCTAATTTCCAATAAATGTTTTTAGTTTAGTTGAAAATCCATTCAATAGTTTAAAAGAAAGCAGTTTTTCTGCACTCCTGTGGAGTGACGGATACGCGATTTTGCACGCCAAACGACGATATTAATAATTCAATTAAAGTTTTAAGCACTAAGGTGTTCAAATAATTTAATTATAATATATTTTATGCAAAATAGATTTGGTTTTATCTAACAATTTTTTTTTAATTCTAAGTTTTGTTTTTGAATGTTTCGCCTAAATATGAGCGAACTGAGCTAAAGAATAATTCTATAAGGTATATATAATGCCAATAAAAAACAACAAACAAAACGTATTATTAATTTACTCCAGTGATAGCAAAGGCGACCTGTAAATATATGGCACCATGAAAAATGAATGCGCCTCTGAAGTCAAGCTTGTGCTTTGACAGATCCGATTGCTTATAAGTTTGTTTTGTTTTGCTCGGCAAGAGCAAATGCCACAAATTTCAAGCACTGACATCTGAAAAAATGCCTCAGTACACGTACAGTGTATGTGAGCACAACAGCACTTCCTTCATTTTTATTTCTATGCTTAATTCTTACATATTTTTATTTATGAAGTGATTGAAGAGACGGAGCAAATTCTACTCATTGTCAGTAAGTTTTGTTTTTAAGCTTTAGTAAATTTAAGCGTATTTAAATGAGTTCTAGTTAAATCCTATATGCCTTACTTTTGTGTATTTAGTGTTTTGCATTAATGCAAATTTTAAGAGTGCAAGCTGAAATTTATGAGCAAAGAAACTATAAGATGTTTGCATTTAAAATATATGTTCTGAATTTTGTTTCAAAGACACTTTTTATTAACATAAAAAGTTTTGACTATATCTGACGGACACAGGATATAAAAAGTGTGTAATATTTCACAGAAGAAAAACACTTACGAAATTTTGCCAGCGTAAAAAGACGTTATCTCTGCAGCGTGAGTGTTAATTTTTTAATTATGCGGGCGTGCTTGTACTCGTCGTTTATAATTGGTTTTATTTTATTATTTTTTGCTTCGGCTTTGATCGACAAGCAAAGCGTCGTGGTTGATTGTTATTTCGCTGTTATATTTTCATATGTACAAATTTGCATTCAGTTCTTTAAATACATTCAATTTTTGATGTTTATTTTATTATGTTTTTTTATTGATTTTAAAGTCATGTAAGGAGAGAAAAAAATTTTGTAATTTATGAATCTATCAATCTATTAGTCTATATTTTGGCTGATCAAATACCATCATTTTTAGCACATAATAATCTTTTATCTCCCTTACAATCTGGGTTTCGTGCAGGTCACAGCTGCTCGACGGCTACCCTCAAAGTCTTGGATTACATTAGATCCTTTTATGATGATGGTAGAGTAACTCTTCCTTGTCTGCTTGATTTCTCTAAAGCATTCGACACCGTTAATCATGCACTTCTTTGTCACAAGCTAAAATACTTTTACCGATTTTGTGACAATGCTGTAAATTTATTGAAAAGCTACTTAACAGGCAGGATACAAAGAGTAAAAATTGGTAATAGGTTTTCGCAGCAGAAGTTGGTTTGGTAGAAGTGGTGTGCACCAGGGATCCGTTCTTGGTCCACTTATGTTCTCATTGTTTATCAATGACATTTTCAATACCTGCACATATACGTCATTGCATGCTTACGTTGATGACGTTCAGCTATACCTATCTGGTAAAACAAACCTATTGGAAGACTTGGTGTATAAACTAAATGAAGATCTGAACTGTGTTTACCAGTGGGCTGAACAAAATTATCTTCAGTTAAATGCCCTAAAATCATATGTGTTGCCCATATCCAAAGAAAAAAATCATCACGGGGATATTCCTGATCTTTCAATTGGTGACAAAAACCTTAAGCTTGTATATAGTGTTCGAAGTCTTGGCTTTAAGATAAATTCTTCTCTCACGTGCACAGATCACATCAACGATGTTGTCCGTAAAATATATTTCATCCTGCGGAACCTTAGATTGTCAACTGATTATACACCAATTTGATACTTGGTTGTGACATAATGAGTTACCTTAATGCCAGGAATTGCATCTTCTTACACAAACTAATTAAAATCAGAACGCCCAGCTATTTATTTGAAAAACTATTTGACAATTTTGCAAGTCGTTAAGAAACCAAATCCTTATCATTCCATGTTTTAACTTTTTAAATTCTACATGATCATTTTTTATAAACGCCATCAGACTATGAAACGCATTACCGAATCACATAAAATCTATAGTCAGAATAACAAATTTCAAGCATGCCATTTTGGAACATTATTCTTCACTGGACTTCTACTAGGTAAACAGTTCTTTTATTCTTCTACTCTCTTTTTCTTATCTAATCACCATTTTCTATTTTCTTTTTTTTCTCTTAACTTAACCACATTATTACAAATAGATTTAATTGTTTGCTATTTTCCAATTTAATTTGTTAATTTAATTTAAACTATATGTTAATGCATTAAATTTAATGCATTCATTTAATCTCAAAAACTTCAAAATGATTCTTGTATTTACACTTTGTACTGTAAAAGAACTTTGTTCTTATTGTACTTATAAAAATAAAGTCCCCATGAAATGAAAATGAAATGAAAATAAAAATTAGTAAAAATCATTTTCTGTTTGTTAATATGTTTGTTTTTTTGTTTGTTTGTTTGTTTGACTTTTTTACAAATCTAAACAGCTGAACGGATTTCGCTCAAACTTAAAACGTATATTACTTGCGTCCTACATTAGGTTATTGCATACTTAGTTTTACCCCCTTCCCCTCCCCCCCTTTACCACCAAAATATCAATAAAATGCTATATTTCCGACTGTTTTGATTGTATTAGACTAAAATTTGGTTATTCAATTCGTATGGTTATTTTCGGAAATTGTGCCAAAAATGGGTTTCCACGCTCTCTTTGACTGCCCACAAATCAATGAAAATGCTATATTTCAGACGGTTTTAGTTGTATTAGACTGAAATTTGGTAAATAAGTTTGTATGCTTACCGCCTGCAACTGTACTGACAATGGGCATGGTGGCATTTTAATTACGCCCACTTTTAAGAAACATCTTGGCCAATTGCGCTGAAGTTTCGGCAGTAAATTCTTTTCCAACACGAGATGGCACCAGAAATCAATTACAATTCTGCGAGTATACTTCGGATAAGCACGGGGTGAAGCGAAGCGCGCCGGGTATAACCTAGTAAGACATAAATAATGAAAATTTAATTTAAAATTAAATTTCAATCCGTTTTAGATCAATTTGCTGCTCTAACTTGCTCTTGACCTTTGTTTTTTGAAGCGGCTACACTTATTGAAAGTGTTTCTAATGCCTTTTATAAAATTTCTCGATTTAAACTAGAGATGCAGACCGGATAATTGCTGGATATTCGGCTTAAATTTACTATTCGGCCAGATGCCGGATAGTAACTCAATATCCGGATAGTTTCTTAAAATTATTTTACTTAAATAAATATTTTTTAAGTAATTTAAAATTAAATAGAGACTAATTATGGCGTCTTTTATTTAAAGGTAAAGAGTAACAAAACACAGGTGCGTCGTTGGACACACGAGAGAAGCGAATTTTTTTTACAGTTTCATAGATTAAATAATTTAATGGATTTTTTTTTTAAATAAAATAGCTTTTAAATTAAAAAAATTTATATAGCATAAAGTAAATTAAAAAACAAATGTTAATATTCACACCAGTAAATTTTATTACATTGCATTATTATTTTATTTATTTCATTACGTGCTACATTCATTGTTATTTCAACGCACTTGTCGTTACATCTTGTAGCATGTAAAAGCACCTTTTTGTGGAATGTATTTATAATATGTGCAATGTATTTATAGCGAATACACAATCCTCTATCTATTAAGAGAATATTGTGATCTACTGCAACATAGCTTTAGTAATACATACTTGATGTTGAATCAACAACTCTGCTTAACAGCGGCCTTTGGGTCAGTGGATTGTGTACTGAACTTCTACTCGCAATGATGCGAGTTCAATTCCCGCGGAGGATTAAGGAAATGTTTTTTTATGTATTGAAATTACATTTTCTTCTTATAATAGACGCAAGGAACAAAGAAACATCAATTTCTAAGGAAAACGCTGTAAAAAAATAAAAGTGTCGTTTTTGAGATTTCACTCAAGTAAATCACAGAACGAGGCGTAAAAAGCTTCGCTTCAAAAATTTACGAGGTATCTTCCAAAAAACTTATAATACATTCTACAAAACTTAATATGTATTCACTTATCACTGCATTAGATAAAATTTATTGGATCCTATATCTTTGAGTTCAAATAATGTTTTTTTTTATTTTTTGAGAATTTCAAGAGTAGAAAAAGTACAAAAACGCTACTTAAAATTCAGATGTCTGCAATTTTAGTAATTTTCAACTATTTGTTGATATTAAAGTTATAAGCTCCAGTAACTATAAAATAATTTATAAAATTTTGTGTTTTTTTTTTTATTTTTGCTGACATGCGATGGCTGTGCGATGGAGACCGTTTGGCTACCTTTTTTCTTCAATGTGATGTTTGACGGTGTATTGAATCTTCACTTTACACTTTGATTGACCAAAACAAATATTTTTCTACAGTTTTTGAATCCGTAAATAACTGCCAAAAAACTCAAGTTGTTCATTTACTTCCTTCTATAAAAAAAACCAGAAACATCACCGTGTTTTTCGAGCTCTAGATGAGAACCTGCCCTTAAGAGTACATATGCACAATTTTCAATATTCATTGAAAGATGCTGATGGAATATCTCGAAAAGTTTGCAGGTACTTTTAGGGGCTGTTAATAAATTAAGTAACACGTTTAGCGGGGGGAGGGAAGTACAAGTATTTGTGATGAAGTGTGACATGGGCAGTGACGAATCTGGAAAAAATCTTAGAGGGAGGGAAATGGGTAAATATCAATCAGACTCATTTTCAATTAGCAGGAAAATTCATCTATTCACAATTCGTCTTGTTAAAATTCGTTTAAAACCATTAGTTTTCAAACAATTTGTTTGAAACTCTTTCTAAAAAGACAAACTAAAGTTCGCCAATTGAGTCGACTCGAGTAAAAAATTCGACTTGCAGACGGTGATAGGAGCAGTAATTCAACGATTTATTTTAGACGAATTTTCCGTAGACGGATATTTCCACATTTATTTATTTTCCCTTTGAAACATACACATAGTGAATAGCTACAGTGACACATATTCGTATAAACGCACTCTTAATTTTAAATTTGCTACCTTCTCTCTCTGTTATTAATGCATTACTCAAAACAAATTCCAACTCATATTGTTAACTAAACTAACGGAAATTTGTATTGAGTGCAAAAACCTGTTTTCGTTGTTGTTGTTTTATATAAATCATTTCAGTTTAAATATTTTACTAAGAACAAGTACATATTCGTTTAAACGCATAAACTTTATTTTCAATAGGAATGAGAATAAGAATATTTATTAAATTTTTAATAATTAATTGGTCCACCATTTTTATTTATAACTTCAAACATACGATTCGGCATCGACTTCATAAAATTTTGCAGCAACTGATGATCCAAATCTTCCCAAGCTTCCTTAATGGCCAACTTGAGCTCTAGCACAGTTTTGTAAAGGTGTCCTTGGGCTTTTTGACCATAGATTTTGCGTGATATGCATCCCCAAAGATTCTCTACCGGATTCAAATCGGGACTGCATGCAGGCCATTTCATAAGTGGGATGTTGTGCACTTCAAACCACTTTAATGACTCTTTAGAAACGTGAATGGCAGCGTTATCTTGTTGAAAAATACTGTCTTCATCCATTTTATCATCCAAAAATGAAATGAGAGCATCATCTAACAATTCCGTGTATTTTTTTGAATTCATTTTGGGCGGCACAAAGCAAATGTTTGCTTTACCTCTCGATGAAAATGCCGCCCACACCATAACGCTGCCACCACCAAAGTTTCTTTTTGACATACGTACGTCATTGTTACGCAAATCATGCCAATAACAGCTGTAAGAGTCTGGGCCATCTAAGTTGAATTTTTTTTCGTCGGAAAACACAACATTATCCCACTCAGTAGACCATTGCATGTGTTTTCGGGCGAAGTCTAAGCGCGCCTTTTTGTGATGCTGCTTCAACACAGGCTTGCTCACCGGTTTTTTCCATTTAACGTTATCTGAGTTACGTAAAATGTGTGCAATATGCCTCGTTGTCACTGGAAGATCTAATTTTTCTTTTATCTGAGTTGAGTTAAAAAAATTTTTGGTGGCTTCCTTCCTAATCTGATTAACTTGGCGAATACTCAGTTTTCGATTGCCTTTCGTGGGTTTTTTTACTCCATAATTAACACAGTTTTTTAAAAAAGAGCGCATGACTGCTTCTGATCTTCCTAGTCTCCGCCCAATTTCCCGATTTGAATAACCCTCTTTATGGTACAGGTTGATCTGAACTTTTTCTGTGTCATTGAGGTATTTTCCCTTTGGCATTTTGATAAAATCTTAAAAAAATATTATTAAGAAAATAATTTTACATTTAAATTAAACAAAACTTACCAATTGTCAATTTAATACAAGCAAATACTTATTTCTTTAAACCACTAATATGTTTTCTACCTCCTTAAACAGGTGCGTTTAAACGAATATGTATCGTACTTGTTTTTAGTAAAATATTTAAACTGAAATGATTTATATAAAACAACAACAACGAAAACAGGGTTTTGCACTCAATACAAAATTCCGTTAGTTTAGTAAACAATATGAGTGGGAATTTATTTCGAGTAATACATTAATAAAAGAGAGAGAAGGTAGCAAATTTAAAATTAAGAGTGCGTTTATACGAATATGTGTCACTGTATTCAAAATTTTACAATATCAGGCATGTGATAGACATCGTTTTCGTACGAAATAGCAAACGAAACCGATTTGACCTGTGATGTGTTTCGTTTTCATTTTCGAATTTTAAGTCGTACGAATTAGCGTGTGATGAAAATCAGTTTTACGATTTCAAAACGAAATGAATTCGTTGTCATTTCTTTAAGAGATTTTAGAAAAAATTGTAAGTTGGGAAATTGTGTGTGGACAAATTGAGTGCAAAATGTAAGTATTTTATGTGGACATTCGATTAATGAAATTACCATTTAATGGCATTTGATATTTTAGGGGAAAACATTAGAACTCAAATCAAAAAGCTACATTTATTAGATTTATGGAGCAGAACGTCGACCTTGCCAGAAATTTTTGCAAGGGTGATCGGGTTGGCGTGGACACGTTGTGGACGGCACTAACAAAAAAACTGAATTCGGAAGGACCTCCACAAAGGGATGCAAGCTCCACATCAATGAGACTCATTTTCAATTAGCAGGAAAATTCATCTATTCACAATTCGTCTTGTTAAAATTCGTTTAGAACCATTAGTTTTCAAACAATTTGTTTGAAACTCTTTCTAAAAAGACAAACTAAAGTTCGCCAATTGAGTCGACTCGAGTAAAAAATTCGACTTGCGGACGGTGATAGGAGCAGTAATTCAACGATTTATCTTAGACGAATTTTCCGTAGACGGATATTTCCACATTTATTTATTTTCCCTTTGAAACATACACATAATGAATAGCTATTCAAAATTTTACAATATCAGGCATGTGATAGACATCGTTTTCGTACAAAATAGCAAACGAAACCGATTTGACCTGTGATGTGTTTCGTTTTTATTTTCGAATTTTAAGTCGTACGAATTGGTCTGTGATGAAAATCAGTTTTACGATTTCAAAACGAAATGAATTCGTTGTCATTTCTTTAAGCGATTTTAGAAAAAATTGTAAGTTGGGAAATTGTGTGTGGACAAATTGAGTGCAAAATGTAAGTATTTTATGTGGACATTCGATTAATGAAAATACCATTTAATGACATTTGATATTTTAGGGGAAAACATAAGAACTCAACTCAAAAAGCTACATTTATTAGATTTATGGAGCAGAACGTCGACCTTGCCAGAAATTTTTGCAAGGGTGATCGGGTTGGAGTGGACACGTTGTGGACGGCACTAACAAAAAAACTGAATTCGGAAGGACCTCCACAAAGGAATGCAAGCTCCACATCAATGAGACTCATTTTCAATTAGCAGGAAAATTCATCTATTCACAATTCGTCTTGTTAAAATTCGTTTAAAACCATTAGTTTTCAAACAATTTGTTTGAAACTCTTTCTAAAAAGACAAACTAAAGTTCGCCAATTGAGTCGACTCGAGTAAAAAATTCGACTCGCGGACGGTGATAGGAGCAGTAATTCAACGATTTATTTTAGACGAATTTTCCGTAGACGGATATTTCCACATTTATTTATTTTCCCTTTGAAACATACACATAGTGAATAGCTATTCAAAATTTTACAATATCAGGCAAGTGATAGACATCGTATTCGTACGAAATAGCAAACGAAACCGATTTGACCTGTGATGTGTTCGTTTTCATTTTCGAATTTTTAGTCGTACAAATTGGCCTGTGATGAAAATCAGTTTTACGATTTCAAAATCGTAAATCGTATAAAATGGACAAATTGAGTGCAAAATGTAAGTATTTTATGTGGACATTCGATTAATGAAATTACCATTTAATGGCATTTGATATTTTAGGGGAAATCATAAGAACACAACTCAAAAAGCTACATTTATTAGATTTATGGAGCAGAACGTCGACCTTGCCAGAAATTTTTGCAAGGGTGACCGGGTTGCCGTGGACACGTTGTGGACGGCACTAACAAAAAAATTGAGCTCGGAAGGACCTCCACAAAAGGATGCAAGCGGATGGAAAAAGGTAAATGCCAAAACTGTAGTTTTGGTTATAACACTTGTTTCTATGCAGGTGTGGTCAGATTGGAAGGTGTGCATTCGGAAGAAACTGGCTCATAATAAGGTGGAACAAGAGCAACTGGAGGTGGTGCGTACAACCAGTACATTTTAACTCAAACTGGAGAGAATTGCTGCTATTTGTGGACTGCATGTAAGCGTTGACGGCATTCCAAAAGCTCAATCATTTGATGATGGCGTCATTGTCCAGGAGTGTCCGAGCAAGTTGTGTCCGAGACGACTGCACCTGCCGTCGAAAATTCTGAAAATACGTCTCCAAATTTGCCTAGCTATACAAGAAGTGCACTCAACGACAATCCAACACAGGAAAAAAATTTAGAAAAACTCATGAATATAGAGGCAACATCAGTGGCAATCATTGTCAGCACTCTGAAAAAAATTGCAATTAGTTCTAATGAATCGCTGAAGATCCAAAAAGAAAACGATTATCATTTGAGGCGTATTTATGACTCTTGAAAAAAATAATGCACTTGAAGCTCAACAGAATGAAGAACAAATGAAGCACAACAAAATCCTTCAAGAATGTCAGAAAACAAAAGTTGAACTTAAGCGCAAACTCTTGAAAATTTAAGAAGAAAGACACAATTTCACCAAAAAGATAAAACACGCTCAAGACTGATGTAAGGCTTTAACTTTTTTTGAATTTATTTTTCTTTAAAAGATGAAGTCAAATAATTTAAATTGGTTTTGAATTGTTTATTTATTGTTGATGTATGTTATTATAAAGGACTGTTGTAATATTTATGTTTACTATTTTTAAAAATAAAACAATATTAATGTTACTATACATCCATATTAATAATACCGTTCGTTATATCATTTCTGATACTCAAACCTAAATCATGGTATCTGCGGTTTTCGACCAATACTTCAGCTTCTTGTGAGTCATTGTGAAGACTGGAGCTGTTTGAGTATTCCACTGCGTAATCCTCCATGTTATAAGATTTGCATATGTTGTATAATGCGCAACAAATATTTATGATCTTAACGACTCGTTGTGCAGAACAAGGTAAAATAGTATCCGCATCTAAATCGACTTTTTAGTACCCCAATGGTTCTTTCTATAATATTTCGTGTTTTCATGTGTTGTATATTGAACCTGTGTTGCGGAGATCCTGCGCTGGGATCCCTATATGGAGTTATAAGAAATGGTTCGATACCGTAACCAGAATCACCAAGCACCCAGGAATGACGTTCGCCTGCCTCAAAATTACCCACAAAATATTGTTTTGATATGCTCATTTTGTAAATAAATTCATAATGGCTAGATCCAGGATGGCATGTATCAATGGCTCTAATTATCATTCTGTGATCACATATCTGCAAAATTCAAATTTGAATGTGCGCTACCTTTTGTTTTAGGGGGGAGTAATGGTTTACACTTTTGCAAAATTGATATTTTTTCCTTTATAGTTAAATATCGAAAGAATATAGTATATATATTTAAAGTAAGTTAGAGAAAAACTCTCGAAGTCATTTCCAGATAATTTTCAACTGAGATACAGTGAACACCGCAAATCGTATTTTCCTAAAGACATTCTAGGAAATGCTTTGTCACCGGGTTGTTTGTCAATATTTTTCCATATAATTTTGTAACCATTGTGATTATTAAATTTTGTAATTATTATGTTTTTAAACTGTTACTTTATAATGTACAAAAAGTTTTAATGAAATTGCTCTATCCATATTTTAAAAAAAAAAAATCCGAAAAAAGTGTTTTTTTACGCTGAAGCCTTACTCTCCCCTTATTTCAATGCTTACCACCATTGCATTTACACTGAAACATCCCTTCCAAAAAAATGTTCACAATTTTTTAAAGATTTGTGAAGTTCAATCAAACTTGTTCCGTCAAATCACCAGTTTCGAACATTCCTTCGAATTTAAATGAAATCGAGCGATTTCACACGTAAAACAAATTCGTACTATTTAAAATTTCGTTTTCATTTTGAATTCGTACGATTTCTGTGTCACATGCCTGTATATTCCGCTTTAAAAAATCATTACACTTTCAATTATGTGCTATAGAAAAAGCATCGACGAAAAATATAAAAGCAATTTAAAATCAATATTTCTGGTAATTAATATTTTTGGAAAAAGAAACGAACATTACAAAGGGTGTACTAACAGGGATGATATTTGGGGGCTTTTAGGGCTTTTTTGAGCCCGTTTTAATTGTAAGAGCCCCGAGGCCCTTTTTAGTCGTTTTAGGGCCTTTTGAAAAAATTTAACCAAAAAAAATAATGATCGCAATTTTTAACAAGAATAGTTTAATGGTTGATGTCTGTTGACAACATTTATGTACTTTGCAATCGTTCTACAAAATTTTAAATTTGGAGGTAGAAAATGGAGGTAGGAAATATCGTCCACAGAAAAATCGCACAAAAAATAATATTAAAGATCGCTTAAACAAAAAAGAAATCACTTAAAAAAAATTCCCCCAAAAAAAAAATTAAAGAAAAATTTAAAAAAATCACAATAAAAACGAAAATATGCCCAAAATTTTGGAAAAATTGCCTAAAATGCAATCTTGCGGTGTCGGAGTGCTTGACAAGAATAAGCTCTCTTGAATTTATTAAATAAATTAAAACATCTGGAGAAAGAAAGAAATATTATTCATTAGTAGGATAGGTATGACTATCGCGGGACGGGGACTGATATTAACTAAAAATTTGTAATTTTTTTAAAAACATGATCGAGTGATAGTAATAGTTATAATAACCATTTCACTAGTAGTCAATGTGAACTATTACGCGAAAACAAAAAGTGAAATAGTCCTAAAAAATTAGGTGATTTTTGTATGGCAAATAGTTAAACCAAAAAACGAAATTTCGCCCAAAAACGTGCAAAACCGTAAAATATTAAAAAAAAACGTTTTATTTTGCAACAAACAAGTACGGCAAAGATAATGAGAGCAATAACAAATGATAAATATTTTATCATAGTTTAAATGGTAATTAAATATATAAACTATGTCCATAAATAAATAGATGTAGTCAACACCTTTTTCTAACGATATCTAACAAGCGAGAAAAGCATAAAGAATAATAAAGTTATTTAAATTTTAGTGAAAACAACATAAGAAAATATCAAAAAAATGCATAAAAATCGGCGTCATCTTTGGTTAAACGGTAAAGATTTAAAATTTGTTGATACAGTTTTGAAGAATTTTTTCAAAACTATTGTTTTTGAAAGTTTGTTTTTTTTAAAACAACCACGTCAGCCCAAATTTTTACAAAAAACAGGGTATTTGGAGATTATTTAAAAATGGTTTTGGTCACTGGTGGTTACAGTGACAGCCAAAATATTTTGGAAATCGCCATAAAATAGATGAAGGTTCACTTTTAGTCGGTGTCAATGGTAATTTTTTTTCGAGGCACCCTAATATACATACATACAAACTCGCTGTATGCAAACCACTAGTAGGAGAAGGACGGTTGAAGTGCCAAATGAAAGGGTCACGGGTCAATCTTTAAGTCTACACGCTTGGAAAGCAGTGGTTCGGATACTACGAGAAAAAACACAGCTTTGAAAATTAAAATTTTGTTGAACGCTCGTCACTAATGGGTTGAAGTGAATACATACTAAGAATGTAATCTAAGTTTTTTGGAAGATACCTTGTAAATTTTTTGCTACTTTTTTACCTTTAAGTAAAAGACGCCATTATTAGATCCTATTAAATTTTTATTGACTTAAAAAAGATTTATTTAGATAAAATAATTTTAAAAAACTATTAGGCCGGCCGGATATCAGATTTTGAGTTGCTATCCGGCATCTGGCCGAATAGTAAATTTAAGCCGAATATTCTGCAGTTATCTGATTTTCATCTCTAGCTTAAATGGAGAAAATTTATAAAAGGCATTTGAAACACCTTCAACAAGTGTAGCAGCTTCAAAAAACACGATCAAATGTAAGTAAGTACAGCAAACGGAGCTAAACGGGATTGAAATTTAATTTAAAATTAAATTTTTATTATTTATGTCTTACTAGCTTATACGCTTCGCTTCACCCCGTGCTTATCTGAAATATACTCGCAGAATTTGAATTGATTTCTGGTGTCATCTCGTGTTCTGAAAGAATTTACTGCCAAAATTTCAGCGCAATTGGCACAGAGGTTTCTTAAAATGGGCGAAATTATAGTGCCACCACTCCCATTTTAAGTACAGTTGCAGATGGTAACCATACAAACTTTATTACCAAATTTCAGCCTTATACGAGCAAAACCGCCTGAAATATAGCATTTTCTTTGATTTGTGGGCGGTAAAATAGGGTGTGGAAACCCATTCTAAAAATTGCCGAAAATAACCATACAAACTGAATTACCAAATTGTAGTCGAATACAATCGAAACAGTCGGAAATATAGCATTTTATTGATATTTTGGTGGTAAAGGGGGAGGGGGGGAGGATAAAACTAAGTATGCAATAACCTAATCTAGGATGCAAGTAATACACGTTTTAAGTTGGAGCGAAATCCGTTGAGCCGTTTAAATTTGTAAAAAGTCAAACAAAAAAACAAACAAAATTTTTATTAATATAGATAGATTGATAAATTCATTGATTACAAAAATTTTTTCTCTTCTTACATGTCTTTAAAATCAAAAAAATATTTACAAAATTAGCTATGAAATAGCCAACATTAAGTTAATTTTATTATAAAAACAGCAAAAATTGTATTTATTTAATGAACTGAATGCAAAATTGTATTTACGAAAATATTACAGCGAAATAAAAATCAACCACGCCCGCGTTGCTTGTCGACCAAAGCCGAAGTAAAAAATAATAAAATAAAACCGATTATAAACGACGAGTACAAGCACGCACGCATACTTACAAAATTTACTCGCACTCTGCAGAGATAACTTCTTTTTACGCTAGCAAAATTTCGTAAGTGTCTCTCTTCTGTGAAATATTACACACTGTTTTTAATCTGTGCTCGTCATATATAAACGCATATACATTTATTTGAACAAAAATTTGTATTTATTTTATCCATATAACTGAAATACCCGAAATTGTGATACTCACAAAAAATGTTAAAACGGCAGCCCTGGCGCTAACACGTTTTTTACTCTTTGAATGAGTGTGGAGTGGGCCCACTGTGCACAGGTGCCACAGATATATTTCTGATACCAATCAAAGTGATCCCATTTAATCAAACATTTACCGATTTTGGTGACCTTTATCTCGTTGAAAAGACAATTTGTAGCAGAATAGAATTTAAAAAAAAAATGTACTTTGGTACGATTTATAGGTTTTTAGATTTTTGTGTACAGTGGAACAGTATGACATTTCAAATTAAGAATATTGGAATGCATTTAACATAAGAGAAAGTTGTAAGATTATGGTTACAATGGAGAAATAATAACGAATAGTAAAAAAAAAAAAAAAGCAGTAAAATGTCAGCGCAATAACACGAAAATACTCTAACGATTTTCCTGCGCGACCAAGCTCATTGTTGCATTTTTAGGCAAGACCTGCGCCTATGTTTCATTCGATGTCCAAAAACCAACAAAGATCTGCAATAAATGATTTTAAGTTTTTGTTTTTATAGCGATCTTCCATCGCTCGGCACATTTGGTGAAAGCGTTCACCTTGTTCGTCGGACTCTGAAGGCATTTGGCTCACGAAAACGTTCAAATGAAGATGCATAAAATGAATTTTCAGGGACATTCGGACTCCCAGAATGTAAAAAGCGTTCAATTAATCATAGACGGACGATCACACGGTAATTTTCAACGCGCTGTTTCCCCAGGAAGTCGTTGAATGTTTGCTTCATCAAATTCCATGCAATTAAACGATCTTCAAATAGCGACTCACTGAATTCGTTACTCTTCATAAGTTTCCATATTGTAGTCATAATCTTTCTCTAATGTTAAATACACTCCAATATTCTTAATTTGAAATAGGCATACTGTTCCACTGTGCACTGTGCACAAAAATAAAAAACTAAAAATCATACCAAAATAACTTTTTTCAAAATTCTATTCTGCTACATATTGTCTTTCCAACGACATAAAGATGACCAAAATCGGTTCATATTTGACTAAATGGGATCTCTTTGATTGTTAGCAGAAATATATATGGGAATCAGTGTTTTATGATGAAAAAAGACAGTTGCTGTCATTTAGCGAATTCTGAACCGATGTCTTTATTATTGGATTCAATGGTCTTTTATAGCGCGGGTTAGTTCCGTGAAAAAACAAATGTCCTCCATGGCATATTATTTAAATAAAATTAATAGAACACAAATTTTTTGGAGAAATTTACAAAAATTGCAAGAACTGGATTCGCTCCACGCTCCGTTTGGCACTATTTCAGATATCTTTTTGCACAGTATTATTCTACCATAAATTGTACTAAATAGAAGTGGATTTTGTTTTCCATTTCTGATAAGGCAAATAACTGCAAAATGCCACTGAATGTCAGTGCAACTAAATTCGAAGGCAAAAATTTTAAAAATCAATTAAAAAAATTTTTGTATACATTGAGAGGTCACACTAGGTGCATTGAGCTTGCAAAATGTTCATCTTTGAGAAATTTTACAAATGGTTCTTATACTCAAAATTGTTTGTTTTTTGTCACACTGTGTAATTATTATTTATTGCTCAAAATTTTAAAAGTTAATAAGAAAACATGTTCTGCAATGTGATAGTAGTCTAATGGTTCCTTCAAAATGGCGGTACAACAGTTTTTCACACTGCTTTTTTGGTTTCAAAATCCAAATATAATTATTATTTACAGTCTCAGATTTTATGTATTGTACTATACTAGAACATACATAGGTATTAATTGTAGTATGTATTAAAATTGTTTATCATTTCACAGTCTTTGGAGCATTAATGAATTAAGATATATATATATATATATTTATTATATAACTTCGTGTGTTTTCCTTTTTTTATAGTGGAGAAAGCACCAACTATACTTTTTAGACATCAAAATGGACCCATTTCTCAAAGCAATGACGGAAAATTGATTGTTTATCCGGGCACGACAGTTCACATGGAGTGTCTTTGGATGCGACGCTTTGGTAACCCCAAATGGAATGTTAGCCATGAATATCGGTAACCTTCGTTTCGAAAGAGTTCATTTTATGATATTTTTGACAAAAATTTTAATTTCATAGGAACTATACTGAAGGTTGGGTTACTGATGCTGATGAAGGTCGTGATGCTAACTTAGAGTATAGACTCAGTATTTATAATGCAACAGAAAATGATTCTGGTATTTACACATGTCAAACACCTGCACGACATGAACATTCAGTCGAAATTTTAGTCAGGAAGATTAATTGTCCTGAAATTCCTGCAAGAAGAGGATTCATGCTGAGCACAAACGATACTAAATTAAGTTCAAGAGTTTTTGTAACTTGTTCGAATGGAAATTCACTTATTGGATCGTCAGAGTTGATTTGCCTGCCTGGTGGGAACTGGAATGCTCCACTTCCAGTTTGTGAAAGTGTAGAATGCGGGGATATACCACTGGTTAAAAATTTAACTTCTCCTCGTGTATCGATTTTATCACGTGAAGTTGGTGGAAGAGCTGCCTTTTCCTGTACTTCTGGCTATGGATTAAGAGGGCCATCAGAGTCAATTTGTATGCCATCTGGTGAGTGGGCTATTCCATTTCCGACATGCATTGAAGTACAATGCGATCTGCCTGGGGCACCCCAACATGGATACACTCAGGGATCTGCACCTTACAGAGCAGGTGATGTAGTACAATTTAATTGTAATCCAGAATATATGATGCAAGGTCAACCGATTATTGCTTGTCAGGATAACGGAAAGTGGTCTGGAATTCTTCCAAAATGTGTGCAAGCTTGTTCTTATCCAGGCACTGCCATTAGTGGAAGGATGTCATCAGTTAAATTTTATTATGCAATTGGAGAAAGCATCTCTTTCACGTGTGATGGAGGGCTTGAACTGCGTGGTTCAAAAATGCTAAAGTGCTTGAAAACTGGCAAATGGTCAAATGCAATTCCAACATGCGTATCTTCAGATCAAATTAATATGGCTGCTAATGCAGGATAATTTTTAAAATTACGTCTTTTACTGTCAATAAAAGGTTGGAAGACCTTATAAAAGAATTGCTTACTAAATAAATTTCTCAAAATAAGAATATTTTAATATATATAATAACTATATTATGCATATATTATATATAAATATATACAGGGTGTCCCGCAATTGAGGGCAACTATTTACGGAGGTGAAAGCTTATGTCGAGCTGATCCAAAAATCGTATGGGGGAGGGGAGGGGGTCTACTTTCGCATCCTTAGGAGCTACAGGGTTAATTAATATTCCACGACATTGATTCACGTTATTGTTTCTAGCAGAAAAACTAACTTACAGAAAACTTATTTTGATAACTCTTCTGAATGAAATCACCTTTCTAAAGGTATGTCAACAAACCCCACCGACGTAACTGTTAGCGAGCTGTGCTCGTGTGAAAATGAAATCAATCGGTTAAAATTACCAAATTTCAACTTTGAATGCCAATTTGTCCGAATTTAGAGTGATAAATGAACATTTTTTATAATTAATTTCGTAACTCTGTTAATTTTTTCTTTTTCAATGACACCAAAAATACAAGCATATCTCTAAAAACAAAAAAATTGGCTGTGCTGAAAAAATTATACTTATTTGAAAACAATGATCAATGATCCATCATTATTTTCAAATAAGTATAATTTGTTTACTACGCCAATTTTTTTATTTTTAGAGATATGTTTAAGTTTTTGGTATTGTTGATATCTACATTTAAACTAACAGTAGCAGCATAATATCATTTATGTCGCTACAACAACAACATTGGCCATAAATACGACACCAGCAAGCGGCGTCAACAAAACAATGCATGAAGTTGGCTTAGCCTTGAATTAAGCAAGGCAGGTAACTGACCGCTTCGGTCTTAATGTCATTATGCTGCATTTAATTTTAATATATTTTTGGTTCATATGCTTTTTTTTTTTGTTCATATGTTCATAGGCTTCGGTCTTAATGTCATTATGCTGCATTTTATTTTAATATATTTTTTGTTCATATGTTATTCTTTATATAAGTTACCATGTATTCTAGTTTATAGAATTTTGTATAAATAGAACTAATAAAATAAATATAAATTAGTACAAGCTGAAATCAAGTAGTGCTCTTTTAGATTCAAGAACCAAGATTGTTTTATTTCAGTGGGAGTTTTTAGTTCATGTACTAGAAGCTCAATAATAATTTAATCATTCTCGTAATTAAATACCAGTTCAAGTACTGGGTATTTAAATTAACATTTTTTGGAGGCCCCGGCGAGATATTCTAGTTTATGTGCTAAAATATCTGTACAAACAAACCTCTTTGCATTCAAATCAACGTAGTTTTTTGGTCCAAGTACCAGAACATTAAACCAAATATGACATCAACATCGGAGTTAGTTGACCACCAAAAGGAGCTCGGGGATGAAATCACAAGGATCATCAAGAACTTCAAGAAAGATTCGGCTGAGCGGATATCTACGTCAACGTACTACATCGAGCGATCAAAACGATTAGAGCAATGTTGGGCCGACTTCGAAGACACGGATGAAAAATTACGGATAGTAACCGAACAACCAATGCAACAGGAGTACTTTATATCTGGATATTACGACAAAATCAAAGATATAGTCACCAATTATCAAGAAATTTTTCAAACAGAAGCCACTCGCTTGAAAGAAGAAGAAGAAGGGCTACCGAGCATAGCTCCTCAGCCGATAGCACCAGGATTATCGGACGTTAAGACAGCAGCTGCTCAACATGTAGCAAAAAAAAAAAAACATCCAGTCAACAGAGTTTCCAGTCAACACGGACTAGTTCGAAAAATGACTGCTCGAATGAACATATTGAGGCGAACACTAGACAACCTCGAAGCAATACAAAATCAGCCATTGCAGTTTTTCCAATTTAAATCAAACAACATAAGTCATCTGTGGAACCAGATAGAATTGATGCACGATGAATTATGGGAAAACTATGAAGATCCTGCAGCAGCAGGCTTCAACCAAGCAGAATACAACCAACTAGGTGAAATGGTGCAATATCAGTTAATTGAGCTTTCTATAAGAGCAGATCAATGTCAAGGTACCAGAGTCGCCGCTGCAACCATGAAAGAAGAACAAACAATACAAAGTGCCGTTCATCTTATAAAGATAACTTTGCCACAGTTTAATGGCGATTACCTGAAGTGGCAACAACTCTCCAAACTATTCTCCGAAATGATCGACAAACAGCCAATAGCAGCAGTGCAAAAAATGTGGTATCTAAAGGCCAACGTTACAGGATTAGCTGCAAAACTCATCAGCCATTTTTCGTCAACAGAACACAACTATTCAGCCGCTTGGACGTTATTACAAGAACGATACAACAACAGAAGGGTAATAGTAACTACGCTTATCGAAAGGATACTGAATCAGCCATCCGGCACCGCAACTGCTGTAGCAACGAAGAATTTACACGACACAACACGTGAATGCATCATGGCTTTAGACAACTTAGGGGTTGATACAAAAGCATGGGATCCGATTCTTTTTCATTTGCTGCTAAAGAAACTAAATCGAGCAACACACATGAGATTTGAACAATCCTTGACAAATCCGAGGGAATTACAAAAAGTGGATGACTTCCTTCTATTCTTGGAAGGGCAGATCCATACACTGGAAACCATCGGACTTAAGGATAAGGCTGTAACACCACAATTACCTAACAAAGTTGTGTCATCCATTACAACGTCGAGCAACAGCTGCAAATTATGAGGCAATGGTACTCATCCATTATACTTCTGCAAGAAGTTTCTACAGCAGTCATCTACACAACGCCAGTCGTGGGTCAAAAAACAACAATTGTGTTTCAACTGTCTCAAAAACGATCACACATCAAATAACTGCAAATCAAGATGTTGCAGCAAAAGCGATAAGAAACACAACACGTTGCTACATGTAGAAATTGAAAACCAAGCAAAACAAGCTCCAAAAACACGTTCAGCCGATGAAGCAATCAATAACATTCCAAATGCAACAGTTTCATCAGCAGCAGCAAGTAACGTATTAACTGAAGGATACGTGCTACTTGCAACAGCAAGAGTAAAAATCACTGCTGCCAATGGCAATTCAGGGGAATTCAGAGCAATACTGGACTCCGGGTCACAAGTTAACATCGTTTCAGAACGTCTCATGAAGAGATTATCCATATCTCCAAACAAGGCTTCTTTGTGCATTGAAGGAATTGGTGATGCTCATAAGAAGATCACCCAGAGAATTAATTTGAAGATGCAATCTAAGAGTGGCACTTTTTCGACAAATTTGGAAGCTTTTGTACTTCCAAACATTATCACAGCTCAACCGAATCATCAGTTGGATACCTCAAATTGGAAAATCCCAGCCAATTTGCAACTGGCAGATCCAGACTTCTGCAAGCAAGATAAGATTGACATTTTGCTTTGTGCCGAATTTCACCTCAGTCTGCTGGTACATGGTCATATAAGGTTAACAACTACCAGTGCAGTTCTCCAAAACACTTCACTTGGTTGGATTGTGAGCGGAAAATGTGGATCATCTGAACCATCGACAGAAGCATTGACATGTGCAGTTTTCGGGATCAAAACAGATACCGATAGCAGAGATGGTCCACTAATCGAGGCGATTGAAAGGTTATGGAAGATGGATGAAGTTGAAACAACTGTAAAAAGTGTGTCATTAGCAGAACAACAATGCGAAACACACGTTTTGCAAAATATACGTAAAAATTACCAGGGACGCTTCATCGTAAAAATACCATTTCTCGAAAATCCAGCAGTACTGGGAGAATCAAGGATGATGGCCTACAATCGGTTTCTTGGTCTTGAACGGCGTCTTCAGAGAAACGTGGAAGTTCGAAAACAATATGTAGAATTTATGAGAGAATACGAAAGATTAGGACATATGAAGAAGGTCAACCTTGACTCAATACCATCCCCCAAGTACTTCATTACTCATCATTGTGTACTAAAACCCGAGAGCACCACTACCAAATTGCGAGTAGTGTTTGACGCCTCCGCAAAAACTACAACAGGGTATGCATTTAATGACTTGATGCATACGGCACCCACAGTTCAAAGTGAACTGTTCTCAATACTGCTACGTTTTCGCTTGCCGCGTTTTGTTTTCACAACCGATATCGAGAAGATGTATCGGCAGATCCTAATACATCCAGAAGATCAACGGTATCAACTCATCATCTGGAGAGAAAATCCAACAGCAGAATTCAGTACTATCAATTAAGCACCGTCACATATGGCACTCGGGCAGCACCATACCTGGCGACCAGATGTCTGCAACAAATCGCAAACGACAACATGCTAAGCCATCATTTGGGAGCTCAAATGTTGCATGACAATTTTTATGTGGATGATGGTCTTGGAGGATCAGACAATCTGGCTACAGCCATTGAAATGCAACAGCAACTGATCAAAATACTCAGCACACATGGATTCAATTTACGAAAATGGTGTGCCAATCATCCCAAACTATTGACAAATATTCCACAACATGACCAGGAAGTGAAATTGGATATCTCTAAGGACAATAATGATTCAATAAAAACGTTGGGCTTACTATGGTTACCTAAGGCTGATGTATTTTGTATCAGAACAACGCTGGATCCTGCGCGTGCAGTTACTAAACGAACAATCAGTTCTGATCTTGCACGATTGTTTGATCCACTGGGACTATTAGCACCCGTAATGGTTAAGGCAAAATTATTCATACAGCATCAATGGCAATTAAAGTTACCCTGGGATGAAGCACTACCATCAGATCTCGACGCTACATGGAAAGCATTTCGAGAAAATTTAAGCAACTTAAACAATCTCAAAATAGGCAGACACATATTCAAGGGAGAACCGTCATGTTCAACTCAACTACACGTCTTTGCTGATGCTTCCGAAAAGGCTTTCGGTGCGGCAGCATACTTACGAGCAAGTTTGAAGGATGGTAGGATAATAACGCGGTTATTATGCGCAAAACCCCGTGTTGCACCACTCAAAACACAATCATTGCCTAGACTAGAACTTTGTGCCGCACTCGTCGGTTCCCAACTCGCAGCTCGTGTGAAAACAGATTGTCAGATACAAAATCTTAACATTTTCTTTTAGACGGATTCAGAAGTTGTGCTTCATTGGATAAATGCACAATCATCTTCATACAAAACTTTTGTGGCAAACAGAGTAGCAAAAATTCACACACTAACCTCACCTTTGCAATGGCGACATGTCAGCTCAGAGGAAAATCCAGCTGACATACTATCAAGAGCCTGCTCAGCGAAGGCATTGACTGATAATGCATTTTGGTTCCAAGGACCGATGTTTCTGCATGGCAAACAAGAACTATGGCCGCCAAAGTGGTCAAACCAGCTGCAAACTCCGTCTGACATCGAAAAGAAAAAAGATACAGCCATATCATTGATCACTGGGCAAGCAAATGGAGAATGGATTTATCAAATCAATCATCACAATTCATTTGGCACCCTTCAAAGAATCATTGGCTACGTCTTAAGATTTATAAACAATACTAGGTGCAAACAAGAATCTAGATCGAAACACACCGTTCTATAGACAATCGAACAAGAACATGCATTGGCAGTTATCGTCAGGATCATCCAGGCCTATGACTTCAAAGAAGAAATCCAAAGCTTGAAGCAGCACAATAAGCTCAAAATTACCGGCTCACTCCACAGTTTATCACCATTTCTAGACGACATGAACATTCTTCGAGTGGGGGGGACGTTTAGAAGCAGCTGCACTTCCATTCGACGCTAAGCATCAAATGGTACTCCCATACAACGACCCGCTAGTCAAGTTACTTTGCATCAAGGTGCATGAAGATAAGAAGCACTGTGGACCTCAAGCGTTGTTAGGAATCTTGAGGCAACGTTTATGGCCTAGTAAGGGAACAACAACAGCTCGATCAATTGTACAGCATTGTATCCGATGTCATAAGGCACGCCCTCAATTATTACAACAAATGATGGAAAACTTGCCTGCTACAAGAGTGACACCATCGCGACCCTTCATAAACACTGGAGTTGATTACGCGGGACCTTTATGGGTGCATTATAAGGTCCGAGGAAAAAGGCCAACCAAGGCTTACTTAGCTGTATTCTGTTGTTTTGCCTCCAAGGCAGTTCATCTGGAGTTGGTAACGGAACATTCAACAGACGCATTTATTGGAGCTCTTAAAAGATTCATAAGTCGTAGAGGTCGCTGTCAAAACTTATACAGTGATAACGCCACCAACTTCATCGGAGCTAAAAATCAATTGGCTGAATTATCATCAGCAATTTACTCATCAAGCGCTCAAGATCAAATTAAGAAAACATGCAATGAGAAGGGAATACAGTTCCATTTTATTCCTCCCAGATCCCCACATTTCGGAGGGCTGTGGGAAGCCGCAGTTAAATCTGCAAAACAACTTTTATTGCGAAGTGCCGCGCCAGCCTCATTGACTTATGAAGAATTGGAGACCGTCATTGTGGAAATCGAGGCCATATTGAATTCTAGACCACTAACGCCACTTTCATCAGACCCTTCTGATCTAGCTGCACTGACGCCAGGTCATCTGCTTATAGGAGAAGCGCTCACCGCCCAAGTAGACAATAGGGCCGACTCAACAAAACTCTCACTGTTGGCACGATAGAAATTGGTATCACAGGTAAAACACGGTTTCTGAAAGAGGTGGTCCAATGAGTATCTTAATGAACTTCAACAGCGACACAAATGGACAAGTCAGACAGATAACGTAGAAGGTTCCGATAAATTCAATTCAACAGATGGATCCAAAAGACGACTCGAAAAACATGAGCGACGAATGAATACACAACGAAATGTCAACGACGATTAGGAAGGTGTGCCCAAGAAAAGGCAAAAAAGATCACTATACTGCACTCCAATAACAATTCTGGCGATACTTTTGATGTTACCAATTGTGCTCTGTAGTCCAATCAAGATCGAGAAATTTGATACAGCTTCGGGCATTCATTTTGAACATATTTGAACATTTTGAACATATGATCCAGTCGGATCATAGCCAGCGAATGGAACCTAGTGATATTTTATAATCTCAAACCATTATTTACGGAAATCGAGTTGTTTACAAATGGCACATACGCCATGCAACTCGTGTGCCAGCAATTGCAGCAAAAACCATTATGTGAAGATCTGGTAACTCAGTTTCTGCATACTGGCAAAGAATTAGCTATGGACAACAGTTTTTTGACTCCTCATCGTCAAAAAAGAGGTGCAATCAATTTTGTGGGAAACGTAGCTAATTCGTTGTTTGGATTGTTGGACTCCGAGTATGCAAATCAAATGTCTGAGACAATTGCGACTATAGAAAACAACGAACAGCAGACGACGATGTTGGTAAAGAAGCAAACATCGATTCTTGATTCAACGATAAACATCATGAAACATGACCAGATCATCGCACAGAAGACCTTCGCAAAATTCGAAAAAAAATTTGTTGAGATATTAAACATGGTCCAAGAAGGAGAGCAGGAAGTATACAATGAGAAGTTAAGTCAAATATTTCTTTCGCAGGCTCTTCTATTAATGCTCACATCATCAAACATCCGACGAATACAATCAGCAATAATCAATGTTTTGATCAATGCTCACCATGGACAAATTAGCCCTCACCGCCTATCACCACAACAACTCGACAAGGAAATTGCAAAAATCACGACACAATTACCTCCAAGCAGGCAGATTCCAGGCTACCACGGAAACCTTCCATCAATATACAAATTAATGAAAGTTCAAGGAAGCATTACGAAAAGACATGCCATATTCAGAATAACAATCCTGTTAACCGAATCAAACGAATTTGAGTTATATCGACTGATAGCTATACCTACCTGGGTGAACAACACTATGGTAGCCATAAAACCATCAACATCAATACTTGCCACTACGCTACATCGTGACAAATACTTTCCAACCAACACGGGAAATCTACAGTCTTGCACAAAACTGGACGAAGAAGCATATTTATGCACCAACACGCAGCCAATCTACAATAAGGGCTCAACTATTTGTTCTTGTGAAATCAATTTGCTCAACAACGAAACAAGTTCACTTTGTGAATTTGTGCAAATGGATGATTACATATGGATTCAGACCAACCAAAGATATCGGTGGATTTTTGCACTAGCTGAACGGATGCAAATAACAGCAATATGCGATAATCAAGTAACACAAATACTCTTGGAAGGGTCAGGTCTCCTACAGCTAGCACCATCTTGCGTTATCAAACACAAACATCTGACGTTACTCTGAAGTCAAATATTTTCATCAGAAGCAAGTACTTCATACACCAGCATTGGTAATTTGACTGAAGTAAAAAAACCTAGTCAACCAAATCCTCTATTTACCAACATAGTGGAAGAACAATACACTACGCATCTAAAGGAACTCACAGCGTTACAACAAAGATTAGAATCACACCAAAACAATGAGCTTCCTAAGGCCTTGCAAGAACACCGTCACCATAGTTTTGCAGTTGGATATACAGTCTTAACACTGAGTATGTTTCTTGTAATCCCTATGTTCTTTAAACATTACGTATTGCGAAAACAACAAGAGTCATCGAAAAAAAAGGGGCAGGCACCAATACATCTGCCACTTAAAAACCAAGAAGTGTTCGTTCTCACTCCATCCCAGACAAGCCCACTTAATACAGATACCAATACAACTCCACCCCGTCAAAGGTCGCGTCAACATTCATTCACCATAGACGTATAATTCGGCTCATCAGACGCACCTGTTAAACAGTCGTTCAACACGGGGGAGAATGTTGATATCTACATTTAAACTAACAGAAGCAGCATAATAACATTTAAGTAGCTACAACAACAACAACAACATTGGCCATAAATACGACACCAGCAAGCGACGTCAACAAAACAATGCATGCAGTTGGCTTAGCCTTGAATTACGCAAGGCAGGTAACTGACCGCTTCGGTCTTAATGTCATTATGCTGCATTTTATTTTAATATATTTTTGTTTATATGCTTTTTTTTTTTTTTGTTTATATGTTCATAGGCTTCGGTCTTAATGTCATTATGCTGCATTTTATTTTAATATATTTTTTGTTCATATGTTATTCTTTATATAAGTTACCATGTATTCTAGTTTATAGAATTTTGTATAAATAGAACTAATAAAATAAATATAAATTAGTACAAGCTGAAATCAAGTAGTGCTCTTTTAGATTCAAGAACCAAGATTGTTTTATTTCAGTGGGAAGTTTTAGTTCATGTACTAGAAGCTCAATAATAATTTAATCATTCTCGTAATTAAATACCAGTTCAAGTACTGGGTATTTAAATTATA
The DNA here is from genome assembly GCA_914767935.1 of Coremacera marginata. Classification (NCBI taxonomy): domain Eukaryota; kingdom Metazoa; phylum Arthropoda; class Insecta; order Diptera; family Sciomyzidae; genus Coremacera; species Coremacera marginata. The sequence goes on from OU612045.1 coordinate 117,259,756, forward strand.
AAATTGATCATACAAACAAATTTAATTTATTACGAGAAATAAATACTGAGAAATTTGCAGTCAAAGTTGAGAAACATAACCTTTCACCTCCGTAAATAGTTGCACTTAATTGCGGGACACCCGGTATAATAAATATTATTATAAAATAAAAAAAAAATTAATATGAGTATAAATATGAATACTACATATGAAATGGAAAGATGAGTCATCGTGGTACAATTAACAAAGTAGAGGCAAGAATTTTTTAAGTGACCAATTAAGCACCCATAATATGTTTGAAAAAAGCTAAAATGTGTTTGTTCTTCCCGCGCCTACCCAAGAGAATGGCAGTTCAAAATAATATCTAAAATATGACATATCCGCATAAAGTCAATCACTTTCAAATTATGACGCAAATATTTCTCAAAAACCTCTCATAACATTACACATATTACTTTTGAGGTAACAGTGTTATGAAATAGTCGATTAAGAAAATTTTCATGTAAGTCGCAGATTAACACTTCATAACATTTATGGAAAATGTTTCCAATTATTTCTAGTCAGCTTTTTATTCAAACATTTATAGGCCATTTTTGAGGCATAATTCAAAAAAAGCTAATACCTTCTTTCCACAAGGGAAAATAAAAATTTATGGTCAAATAGCTTATGGTGACTCTTCAAATAAGTTTTATTTCATGCATTGTTTGCAAAAGTCAAAAGATGCCAAAAATAATCTATAGAAAAAGTGTATTTCTACAAGAAATTTTTAAACAAAAAAAAAGTAAATTTGATGCATCCAATCCTAGATTTGATAAATAAAAATAAAAATTGCAAAGTATTTTCACAGAAAACCGCGAACCGGTATATCCATCTTTAAATGTCAGATGTCAAATGTCCAAGAATGTCAGAAATGAATTGGCAATTTAATGCAGACCCTCCGTTACATTTTGTAATAAAACGAATCAATGGGAAAACAAAATGAGGCAGGAAAATCTCATCTTTAATCTTTTAAAACTGGATTCAACTTTGCACACTACTATTGCTCTGCCATTTATTTTAACAAAATTATTAAACAAAAACTAATTTTAATTTGTGCATAACTCAAAAAACTGTGTATCTGCACAAGAAAGATTTGTCGCTTTATTTACACATTTCTTAGACATTGTCCGTGTACAAAAAGAACTGTCTTCGGCACATAATCAGAATAACTAACAACATTCGTAAAAAATAAAAAAATATAAAAACAATTAAGGGAAACCCAAATTTATCATACATACCATATATGTAAATAACACATGACTTCTCACCCGCACAATATCGGTGTAAGTGCTGCGCTATTCATTCTCTCGCCAACCACACTCTCCATATAATCGTCGTCTATTTTGCACTCTTTCATTGTCTCTTTATTCACACATCGCTTTTTCGCCTTGTTTACCTACTTTACGTCTCCGTCCCACATGCAGACTCGTCAACAGCGTGATCAGCTCGCTCTCCGTGCCCTAGGCAAAAGAGAAGGTACGCCAAAATTGAGTTGCCGCAGCACCGCCTTGTTTGGAGTGCAATTCACGGCTTTGGAATCGCGGCTCAAAGCAAGTGCTAAAGAAGATCTAAACAATTTAGAAGAGCGACTTCGGTAGCACACAGATAACCTCTTTAATCGTCTTTCTACCGACATTGCGTGCAAGTTTGGGAGTTTGGAGAGTGACGTGACTGATACTAAGAGTAAATTGGGTGCTAAATTTGCTCATTACGATAGCATTATTAACTCACTAGAAGCACAGTTCAGTGCTCTCTGTTCGCGCTGTGACGATCTTGCTAAACAAATATTAAGCACTCAAAACAATAACTTGAACAACAATAGCGTTAGTAACAATAGTAGTAACAACAACGGCACAGATTATTCATCGGATGCAGTACATTTTGGATTGCCGTTCGTCTCAGGGGACAACTTGAAAAGTACTTTCAACCTCATTTGACGATCTATTGATTTCTTGCCGCCTCAGCTAATGGATATTTTCCGAGTCAAGCCCACATCGACCAACGCAAATCCTGTAATAATAGTTAAGTTCTACACAACCTTCGATCATAATCGTGCTTTAAAGGCTTTTGGCGACTATCAAAGGCGATTTAAAAAAACTATTAACCTTAGAGATGCTGGCCTTGACTCTGAAAATAATGTTTACCTGCACGAAAGCCTCCCTATCGACACACGAAAATTACTGCAAGCGACGATCGCATGTAAGCGTAGACAAATAAATTTTTAATGCGTTCACGACTCGAGGGAGAGATTATTATTATTATTATTATTATTATTATTATTATTATTATTATTATTATTATTATTATTATTATTATTATTATTATTATTATTATTATTATTATTATTATTATTATTATTATTATTATTATTATTATTATTATTATTATTATAATTATTATTA
>OU612045.1:117263508-117355928 GCA_914767935.1 Coremacera marginata
TGCAAACATTTTACAACACCCACGCATAGGAAGCTCGGCCAAATTCTTTTCAAAGGCTAAAATGGCCATTTTGTTTTTGTTTTCTTTTTTAATTCAAACCATTACAGCTTACGGATGGCTATCGCTACAGTCGAAATATTTGGGGAATCATCATAACATAAAGCATTATTTTGAGGAACCGACCCGAACACCTTTTTTTATGAGGAGCCTTAGTATACATACTTACATTTTTTTACAGATAGATAGATGAGCAGAAAAAGTAGACATGACAACATTTATATATATAGTGACCGCCACTTGGTCCCATTGCACCTACATACCAAGTTTCACTATCAAAACGCGTACAGCTCAGAAACTACAATGATTTCTGAAAAGTCGCCGTAGATAAAGTGCAACACGCCCATTTTTTGAAGGGTTCTGGCAGTAACCATATGAACTAATCTACCAAGTTTTAGTCTTTTACTGTAAAAAAAGTCTGATATGGATTTGTGGGCGTTAAAAGTAGGCGTGGTAACATTTATGTATAAAGTGACCGCCACTTTGGGCCATAGCACCTATATACCAAGTATGACTATCAAAACGTTCACATCTCAGGAATTAAAATTATTTCTAACCGATAGCCCTGGCAGCTTTAGTGCTTACTTAGCTAAAATTTTTAAATTGTAATTTACTATAGTACATTAATAAAAAAGTAAATAAATAAATTAAATAAAATTATTTCTGAAGAACGGGCACAGATAAAGTGCTACCATGCACATATTTTGCTCAGCTGTCGAGAGTAAGTGTATGAACTTAATTACCAAATTTTAGTATTTAACGATGAGAATCGTCTGGTTTATAGAAGTTCTATTAATTTGTGGGTAAAAAAAAACCAAGTGGCGGCCGTGGCTTAGTGGGTAGGGTGTGTGGCCCATACGCGAGAGAACCCTGGTTCGAATCCCACCTGACACGGAAAGTTTTTCAATTGAATTAATTTTTCTGTTTGGCCGTCACCTCTCTGCAGACAATGGCAAACCTCAGAGAATAAAAACTGCCATAAAAAGCTTCTTGAAAACATAAGCCGTTCGGAGTCGGCATAAAACATGTAGGTGCAGTTCTCGATCATTTGTGTTCAAACATATATCATGTGTATAACATATATCATATAGCATATCATGTGTTACTATCGAAACGTGTTCAACTCAGGAATAAGCATGACTTCGAAAAAGTGGTCGTAGATATGTTGCGACCACGCCCATTTTTTAATTGTTGCCGACAGTGACCATATGAACTGATGAACTGAATTACCAAATCTTAGTCTTCTACGGCAAAAGCCGTCTGATATAAAGTATTTTTACTGATTTGGGGGCGATAAAAGTGGGCGTGACAACATTTATATTTACATAGTGACTGCCACTTGGACCTATAGAACCTGCATACCAAGATTCACTATCAAAACGTGTACAACTCAGGAATAAGCATGATTTCGATAAAGTGGGCGTAGATATCGTGGGGCCATGGTCATTTTTTGTACATTGGGCGACAGTAACCATACGAACTAAATTACCAAATCTTAGTCTTCTACGGCAAAAGCCGTCTGATATAAATTATTTTTACTGAAGTGTAGGCGGTAAAAGTGGGCGTGACAACGTTTATATTTACATAGTGACTGCCACTTGTATCTATTGCACCTGCATACCAAGATTCATTATCAAAACTTGAACATTTCAGGAATTAACACGATTGCTGAAAAGTGGGCGTAGATGTAGTGTATATAAAGTTTAGACTACGCCCATTTTTTGTACAGTCACCGGAAGTTACCATCTGAACAAAATTATCAAATTTTAGTTTTATATGATTAAAAAACCGTCTGATATATAGCATTTTTTTTGGTTTGTAAGCAATAGAGCCAATTTGGGTTGTATGGGAGGTACCACGCCCCCTTGTCCAATCAACAGCAAACTTCACAGGAACACTTCCAGAATGTTGCTTTAGTATCCCAAAAAAATTTCATAAAGTTTGGTTCGGTGGTTTTGGAGTCTATACGTGATATACACACATATCCACATACCCACATACCCACTACATATATTCATTTTTATGTATATAGATAGATAGAATAGAATAGAGGGTGTCAAGGGGGTGGACACTGTGAGGTGAAAGAGTCTGTTTGCTTCAACCTGGCGGAGCCAGCTCGATATTCACAGTTAAACTCCAAGTCTACTCTCATGCTACCACATAAATATTTGTGTGCTAGCACGCTTGTCTGATTGAAAGTACCTCCCCGTGGTGGCACCTGGGCGCTGTGCTACCAACCGGCAGCATGGTGGCGGATGAGAGGGGCGAACCCAAAAAAAAAACCCAGAAGCGTTTGACCCATAGTGGGCGGCTCACTGGTCTGCGTCTGTACCGTAGCGGTCGGCAGTATTCACACCTGTCTGTAGGTATAAACGGATAAGGGAAGGTCACCCCGAAAATAAACCATTTACCAGGAATGTCGTGTAATAACGCAACTACTCCAGGTGGAAACCACAGTAGTGGAAATCCACCCGTGGGCAATCCCACGGTCGAGGCAAGAATTCTGGAGGCCCCAAACAAGATTTCTGCCCCAAAAACTGCTGCAACGGTGGCGCACTCGGCCGCTGCACCAGTCAAAGCTACGAGCAGCAACACTACAACCGAGAACCCATTTAAAATGAGCTCAAAGGTTCAGCGATCGCCAACTAAAGGCACACCCGAAGGATCAAAGCTGCAGCATAGAGAGTCTGTCATCAAGGCAACCCCTGAAGCAGCAGCAAGCGTCAGTGTAGATGACCTTGTCATCAAAAAGCTGGTCAAAGTGAAGACACTGATACAAGGTCTGGCAGAGTTCGTTAAAACCAAATCGAACGTCCACAATGAGATCCAGAAGCTTATAAGACTGGCAAATCTGGCCTGCGAAGACCTCTTAATTGAGCTGTTTGCCGATAACGCGAACAAGAAAAAGGTCAACGCGAGTGCTTCACAAGTCCATAAGGACTCTCAGACGGACCCAATTTTTGCGCATGGCTCCAAGGCTACTCCAAAAAGAGCAAGCGAACTCAGCAGTGACTCGCGGAAACCTCCGCCAAGACTCGACTGCAGCAGCTTACTGTCCAAGAGACTGCTCTAAAGCCATCCTATAGCGAAGTGGCTAATTCGTCTCCTCTGCCAAAAACTCCGGCAAAGCGAATGGTTGAGCCTTGGACAAAGGTCTCTAGAAAGCCCAAAAAACGCAAAAAACCGCCTCAGAAGCTGGCTAGACCTGATGCAATCGTCGTAGCAAAAGCAGGTGAGCTTTCATATAGCAATATCATCATGCGGATGAAACAGGAAAAATCGCTTGAAAAGTTCGGCGAAAACGTTTCGAGAGTAAGGCGCACTGAAAAAGGTGAAGTACTTATCCAGCTTAAGAAATAATTTGATATGGTTTTCAATGGCCAAGCCGAAACGAGGACTCTCACGGAAGAAACACAGGTCGAGATCAAGGATCTTGACGAGGTTACAGCACCGGAAGATGTCTGCAGCGCAGTCCAAAAGCAGCTCGGCGACTTAAAGGTGGCAAGAGTGAAATCACTCCGTAAAGCCTATGCAGGCACGCAAACAGCGGTCATAAGCCTTCCAGCACTGCAGGCGAGGAAGCTGATAGAGACTGGCAAGCTCAGAGTTGGCTGGGTCATTTGCAGAGTCCGCGAAAAAGTTACTCCAACCAGATGCTTTAAGTGTCTCGACTTTGGACACACGGCGAAATCTTGCAACGGCACAGACCGAAGTAAGTCTTGCAGATAGGTGTCTGCGACGGGTTGAGTATAAGTCTGATCTTGGAGTATTTTTTGACAGAAAACTCACTTTTTCTTGTCATTATGAGCGCATTATCACCAAAGCTTACTCTATGGTAGGGTTTTTAAGACGTAATTCGAAGGAGTTTATGGATCCACATACTCTTAAAACGTTTTTTATATCGTTAGTAAGATCCATCTTGGAATATGGATGTGTGATCTGGAATCCATATTATAAGATTGAGTCTTTGCGTCTGGAACAAATTCAAAAACGCTTTACTCGATTCATTATTTACAAACTTAACTGGAACTTTATGCCAACCTATACGTCACGTTGCGCTCTTTTTGGTATTTATACATTTGCCATGAGGCGTAAATACTTTCTTATAATGTTTGTTCGAGATATCTTGATGTCGCATATTGACTGTACACCACTTCTCGCTACTTTAAGGATTTACGCACCTGAGAGGTACGTTAGGCCAAGGGGCTTCCTGTTTATTCCATACCATAGAACGAACTATGGCAGAAATTATCCAATTAATAATATGTGCTCGGCATTTAACTCGATTAGTGCTCGAACAGATTGCACACTGAACAGAGATTTATTCAAAAGAAAATTATTAGATCTTATTTTAATATGTAATTTATAATAAGCTGAAACTTCTCTAAAAACTTCAAATTTAAATTATTCATATAATATAATATAAATGATGTCTTGTACTTTTTAAATATTAATCTAACTTCGGAACTGTTAAACAATTGTTGGTAGTTGAATGTAAATAAATAATTTGTTTTGATAGTGAATCTTGGTATGCAGGTGCTATAAGTCGAAGTGGCAGTCACTATGTATATATAAATGTTGTCAGGCCCACTTTTAACGCCCACAAATCAGTAAAAGTGTTTTATATCAGACTGCTATTACTGTAGAGACTAAGATTTGGTAATATAGTTCATATGGTCACTGTCGGCAACTGATAAAAAATGGGTGTAGTCGTACCATATCTACGCCCACTTTTTCAAAATCATGCTTATTGCTGAGTTGTACACGTTTTGAAAGTAAATCTCATGTAGGTGCTCTAAGTGGCCGTCAATATACACAACCCGCAAATAAAAAAAAGACAAAACGAAATGGCCAATTTCAGCCCTTATAAGAACTTTGACCGAGCTTCTTATTATCAATTGTGTTGTGCGTGTAGTGGAATGTTTGAACACAAATGATCGTGAACTGGGCCTACAAGTTTTATGCCGACTCCGAACGGCTTATGTTCTCAAGAAGCTTTTCATGGCAGATTTTTCTCTCTGAGGTTTGCCATTGTCTGCAAAGAGGTGACGGCCGAACAGAAAAATTAATTCAATTGAAAAAACTTTCTTTGTCAGGTGGGATTCAAGCCAGGGGTTTCTCCCGTATGGGCCACACACTCTACTTTCTACGCCACGGCGACCACGTTTTTTTACCCACAAATCAATAGAACTTCTATAAATCAGACGATGCTCATCGTTAAATACTAAAATTTGGTAATTAAGTTCATACGCTTGCTCTCGACAACTTTGCAAAAAATGTGCATTGTAGCACTATATCTGTGCCACTCTTCAGTAATAATTTTATTTAATGTATTTATTTACTAGCTGAATACCCGGCTTAACTCGGGAGTTGATATAAATAATTTTCGATTTCATTCGTCAATTTGAAAAACTTTTCACAAACTTTAGAAGGAATTTTGTGTGCATCTTTCAAACCGGTAACTTCGGCGAAATGAACAACATGTAGTTTCAACATCTGAAAATTTTGAGAAAAAGTTGGGGAAATCGTGATTTTTGTGTGCGTGCCTCCGATCGCTTGCAAAAATATATTTTCGATTTTCAAGTAGAAAGAAACTGGACAAAAATTCAAAACAATGCCAACTTACGACGCAACTGACTTGCGCATGTGTTGATGCGTACTCAAATACCACAGAATTCGGCATCAGCTGTCCTGATTGGCGAAAAAATAAAGTGGAATATAAATACACGCCTTACTGTATTTTGTAGTACAGCACCCTCTGGAGATCAAGATATAGCAAAATACATAGCGCCAAAAGACTCACCGCACCCGAAAACCACTTATAAAAATCGTACTTATCGGATGAGTTGTTTTGAGTTTTTTGCGGTATTTGTACAACAGCGTCCTCTGGTTTTCGAGAAAGAATAAAAAAATAACGCCAAAGCCCTTTCCATACTCGATAATCAAATCCAATACAAATTTTTATCTAAATCTGATGAACGGTTTTTGAGTGTTTCACGATTTCTTGTGATTTGTACTACAGCACCATCTGGTGTTTAAGATAGCGCAGAAAAAAGTCCAAGATACCCACCGTATTCCTAAACTCCTATGTAACAAATGTTCACGCAAGTCGGATGTACAGCTAGGAGTTTTTCGAGATTTTTAAAACATTTGTACTGTAGTGCCCTCTGGTGTTCAATATAGAACAAAATAGGTAAGTTATAAAAACTACCGTACTCGAAAACCCCTAAATACAACTTTTCATGTAAATCGGATGAATGGTCTCGGAAATAAACTATAATAACAAAATTCATGGAACCCGATCGCAGCGCCACCTACCGGGCCCAATTGCGAATCTGAACCATCCAGGGATCCACTTAAACAAACACAAAAACTTTCATCAAAATCGGTGCAGCCGTTTAGGTACAGTTTAATAACATGCACACGTACAAATTGTACAACAGCGTCTTCTACTTTTCGAGACAGAGCAAAAGAGATAACGACAAAACAGTTGCCGTACACGAAAATCCTTTCATAAAATTTTTCATCCAAATCGGATGAGCAGCTTTCTACTTTTTCATGATTTCTTAAGAGGTTTGTACTACAGCGCCCTCTAATGCTCGATATAGTACAAAAAAGATAAGTCCAAAACAGTCCCCATATTAGAAAACCCCTATATACAAATTTTCATGCAAATCGGATGAACGGTTTCGGAGATAAAATATAAAAATAAAATGCCTTAAGCACGATCGCAGCGTCACCTACCGGTTCCAAATTTGAATCTGAACCATCCAGGGATCCACACAAACACACACAAAAAATTTCATCAAAATCAGTGCAGCCGTTAAGGAACAGTTTAATAACATACACACGTACAAATTGGACAACAGCGCCTCTAGATTCGGGAAAGAGCAAAAAAGATAGCACCGGAACTCTTTGTGTTCTCGAAAATCGCTATTTACAAATTTTCATCCAAATCGGATGAGCAGTTTTGGAGTTTTTTACGATTTCCTTATATTTGTGCTAAAGCGCCCATTGGTTTTCAAGATAGCACAAAAAAGATTAGTCCAAAACACTCGCCGCATCAGAAAATTCCTATTTTCCAATTTTCATGCAATTCGGATGAACGGTTTTGGACTTTTTCGACTTTTTAAAAATATTTGTACTTCATCGCCCTCTGGTGTTCAAGATAGAACCCAGTTTATAAGTCATAAAAACTCACCGTTTCCGAAAACCTCTATATACCAACTTTCATGCAAATCGTATAAGCGACTTAGGAGTTTTTTGACGTTTTTTAAAATATTTGTACTACAGCGCCCTCTAGTGTTCAAGATAGAACAGTGTAGAAAAGTCATGAAAATTCACCGTGTCCGAAAACCTCTATATACCAATTTTCATGTAAATCGGATGCACGGCTTAGGAGTTTTTCGAGGTTTTTTAAAATATTTGTACTACAACGCCCTCTGGTGTTCAAGATAGAACAGAGTAGATAAGTCAAAAAAACTCAACGTGTCCGAGATCCTCTACATACAAATTTTCATCCAAATCGGATAACGGTTTCGGAGATAAGCTTAAAAAAAGAATGACTGGAACCCGATCGCAGCTCCCCCTACCGGGTCCAACATTTTTTCCTAAATAAAAAGTAGCCTATTTGTTGACCGGGGGTATAAGGAACCTAGATGTCAAATTTCATTAAAATCCATCCAGTGGTTTTCGCGTGATGCTTTATGCCGCGTTTCCATGTGGTCTTCTATTATCTTCTAGTATCACATTTTTTGTAAGAAAGAAATAGCATGTGAGCCCTACTTTATGGCATTGATGAATGTGAGTGTGAAACAGGTATACCTGTTTCATTTTTATAGCATGTGATATCCCCTGTGATGCTACGAGATCGAAAAAGTTCAACTTCTTGAACTTTTGCTATAAAAGTTGATCACATGCTATAAATATGACATTCATTTTTATAGTTGTGGTTTTTGTGCTGTCAAGCTGTCAATTTTATTTGCGCCAATATTAATTGTCTTGAAATAGTACAGAATTACGAACTCAAATCAAATCAGGTCTAGGGGTATGATTTAAAATAAATAAACATTCTTGGTTTTTCTAACCATCGCGTGGCTAAGCAGTTAATGCAGGTGATTTCCCGACTCGGGAGTATGCAATCTAGAGTTGGCCAGAGAGTTCCAATTATGGAAAGCATCAGTGATTTTTATCATTAATTTGGATTCACCAAAACTTATTTTTTAAAACTTTTTTTTTTATATTTTTTTCGTGTGTATTTCACTGATGCTGCTGAAGTTGTGGCACACGAATTAGATTACCTGTAACACCTGATGCTGTCTGCACAATAATAATTATATGAAACAATTTAGGGTACGTAGACAAGAAGTTATTTCAATAAGCACGTCTTGCAATCAGTAAACTTGTAGAAATTGATAAATTTATAATTTGTTTACATATATTGCAAATGTCAAATTTTTATAGGAAAAAGTACATATATGCATCTCGCTCTTTATAGCATGTGTTTTGTGATATGGGATAAGATAAGATACTGAAAGATCACATGGAAACGCGGCATTAACAGACAGACAGAGAGACAGACATACACAAATTTTAAAAATGTGATTTTCGGACTCAGCGTCATTCAAAATTTCCATCGCAAAAGGAATTTCAAAAAAATATTTCATGTACAGATTTTTTTTTTTTACAATTTTATATATATATAGATTTATGTATTATAACTAGTTAATTACAATTTAACATTTATAAATAAGTAAGCCCTAGCTGCCAGGGTTCGGCTAGAAATAATTTTAATTCCCGAGATGTGAACGTTTTGATAGTCAAACTTGGTATGTAGGTGCTATGGGCCAAAGTGGCGGTCACTTTATACATAAATGTTACCACGGCTACTTTTAACGCTCACAAATCCATATCAGACTTTTTTTACAGTAAAAGACTAAAACTTGGTGGATTAGTTCATATGGTTACTGTCAGAACCCTTCAAAAAATGGGAGTGTTGCACTTTATCTACGCCGACTTTTCAGAAATCATTGTAGTTTCTGAGCTGTACGCGTTTTGATAGTGAAACTTGGTATGTAGGTGCTACGGCTCCAAGTGGCGGTAACTTTATATATAAATGTTGCCACGCCCACTTTTAACGCCCACAAATCCGTAAAAAGGATATATATCAGACTTTTATACAGTAATATCAGACTTTTTTTACAGTAAAAGAATAAAACTTGGTAGATCAGTTCATATGGTTACTGCCAGAACCGTTAAAAAAATGGGTCGCACTTTATCTACGCTGACTTTTTAGAAACCATTGTAGTTTCTGAGCTGTACACGTTTTGATAGTGAAACTTGGCATGTAAGTGCAATGGGGCATAGTGGCGGTCACTATATATTTAAATGTTGCCATGCCTGCAATTTTTACTCTCTGAGGTTTGCCGTTGTCTGCATAGAGATGACGGATGAACAAAAAAATTAATTTAATTGAAAAAACTTTCTGTGCCAGATGGAATTCGAACCTGTGTTCTATGGCATACAAGCAGCGCACCTCAACCAGTATGGAAAGGAATGGTTTGAAATATGATCTAAAAGTCGAGTTTTTTGTAAAAATATTTACTGGTGTGGTAGTTAAAAAAACAAACGGTCAGAAATTATAGTAATGAGAAAGTTCTTTCAATCTGTACAATAAATTTTAAATTTTTGCTGTCGGATCATAAGTAATGCAAATTTCATTAGTTTTTTAACTTTTTTTTATATTATTTTCACTAAAATTCAAATTAGAATTTGTTTTTGTGTCTTGCCATGTTACTTTTAATCAAATAAATTATGTATTGATAAAATATAGTGTAAAGTGAAGAATTAAATTGAATGAAATTACAAAAAAATGTACTCATTTTTTACATTTTACAATTTATTTGACTAAAAGTCGTATGGGAAAAAATTCAATTGAATTTTAATGAAAATAATATGAAAAAGTTAAAATAATCTATAAAATCCGCTTTATCTTGGTCTAACGGAAAAAATTTTAGATTTTTTGATGTAGATGAATTTTTTCATTACTCTTATTTCTGACCCTTTGTTTTTTTTAAGCTACCATACCAGCCAATATTTTTAGTCGAAATATTTTGGGGTTCATCATAATGAGCAAATCAACAGAAATCATAGAAAAACAAAAAGACGAAATAATGTTTCGTGAAGATAGTGGTTATTAAAGATAGCATTATTCCTTTTAAGGCAGTGAGAGTCTAACATATGCTAAAGCATTAAAAAGTGTACCCCCTTTGATAATTAAACCAAAGCAAAATCAATCTATAGAAAATACAAAAAAAAGAGCTAAATAAAAATGTTGCGTGTGCGGTTGAACTAAATAATGTATATTAGAAATGTAATGGCTCCGTGGTAATAAGTGTCGAAAATAATACTGAAAAAGAAAAAATTAAGGAGGCATTAATAAATGATTTAGACAACGAAAAATATGATATAAAAGAGCCTAAAATGATAAAACCAAAATTCGTAATCACCCACTTTAGTGTAGAATTGAATGAACACGAGGTTGCGAAAAAGGTGAAGGTCCTAAAGGAAGCAAACATTCCGTTCATAAAAATTTATGAAGCAGAAAAAGACCAGCGAAATCGAAAGTTGTATAGTGTAATTGTAGAAATTAATCACGAATATTTTCAAGAAGTTTTAAAAAAAAAAAAAATTAATTTAGGATGAGAGCGTTGCAGAGTTTTTGATGGTCAAAATGTTAGTAGGTGTTTCAAAACAACCATAATGCTGAAAAATGTACAAAAAAATTAAGATGTGAAAAGTGTATGGGAGAACATAAAAGCTTAAATTGTGATAATGAAGCCCAACCAATTTTTGGCAACTGTGAAGATGCAAATAAAGAACTAGGCCTTCAATTAAATGTCAATCATTCAATTTTTAATAAAGATTTTGATAAAGATTTTGATAAAGATCCGGTCCGGTATACCAAAGAAAGCTTAAAATTGTAAAACAAAAAATAGGTTACTAGCAACCAAACTAGTGGGTCAGCGGTTTGTGTTTAAATACTTGTGGAATGCGAACATATGCAACGCTTTTGGAGCCTATAATTTCCCAACTTAATCTGGACTTTATTTGCTGTACAGAAACTCATTCAACTGTTGATATTCGGGACTCGGAAATTAGTCTAACTACAAAGTTGTGCGGTGTAATAGCATTTCTAAACATACTGGATGCAAATGTTAAGTGCTTTGACAGTAGGAAAAATGTTTTGGTGGCTGGCATTAAAGTTGAAGCTTAATGACATTAAACTAGTTCTGGTGGCAATTTATAGATCGCCAGACAGGCAAAATTCCCCAGTAAATGTTTTCTGCGAATTTTTAAGTTTAAAAATAGAAGAGTTAGCATCATTATACACTGACGTGGTTATCACTGGTGATTTCAATATTGATTGGCTTGTAAATTCTACGTACAAAAGTCATATTCAGGAGATTATCGAAGATAATTCTTCAAACAATGTGTATCAGTACCAACAAGAATTACCAATACAGCATTTACTCTACTTGACTATGTTATAACAAATAATGAAAGCGTTAAGGCAAATGTAAAAAGTGAATATAAAGTGAGTGACCATGAAACTATAGAATTAAATATACAAGTAAACTCAATAAAAAGAATGTCTAACAATAGAAAAATTAAAAGTATTAACTATAACGCACAAAGGTTCTGCGATGAATTAGTGAATTGCGGTATGGGCGTCATTAGAAATTGTATCGAATGCAACGAGCTAGCTTTACGTTTCAGTAATAATCTTTTGAACTGTGTGTGAACAGCAGAGTAGTGGTATTAATTAATGGCTTAGCCAAAACCTTTTTCACATGAAAAACATTAAAATAAATCTCTATCGAACGGCGGTAATAACAAACAATACGAATGACTGGACAAATTATAAAAACTACAGAAACCACTATAGAGATGAATTGAGAAGTGAAAAAAATAATTATATCGCACAAAAAATTGATCACGCGTAGGGCCAAAAGGCAATGTGGAATACAATAAAAAGATTGGTGTTAAATGGAGAAAGACGAGAGATAAAAAAAGTGAATTTTGAAGATACAGTGACATTGAACAAGTTGGTAATTGCAAATAAAATTAATATGCTTTTTATTGATAGTATGGAGAAAATTAATAGCAACATACCTCATATAAGCTACGTAAACTTAGTGCTGAATAACAAGTGCATTTTTAAATTTGAGTTAATTAACATAGAGGACCTAAAAAACCTTATGAAGGCCATGAAAAATAAAAGAGACGTTAATTTACTGTCCGTAAACATGATGTTAGACGCTTTTCACATTATTGGTCCTAGATTTCTACAAATTGTGAACGAGTCACTTCGCAGTGGAATATTTCCAGATAGTTGGAATGTTTCGACAGTTATCCCGATAGAAAAAATAAAAAACACAACGTCCAGAAGAGTTTCGACCTGTCTACATGCTCACCACTGAAAGTAAAATATTAGAAAAGGTGGTGCACAAACGATTAGAGAAATATAAGGAAATCAATAATTTAATATCAGAGTGTCAATCCGGATTCAGAAGAAAACATAGCTGCAAGACAATACTTAAACTAGTGATAATACAATGGAAAACTGAAGTACAAATGGGCAAGAGAGTGGTATCGATCTTCCTGGATTTACATTAAACAATTGATAGAGAAATACTTATTAAACAGTTGAACGACAGTGGTTTCAAAGCTATCTCACAAATAGAAGGCAGCGAACTACAGTAGCGGAATATATGTCAAATCCTTTGCCAATAGGGTTAGGTGTGCCTCAGGAAGCTGTATTTGGGACATTGCTTTTTATTATCTATATAAACGACTTAGAGAAGGTTCTAAAATTTGCGAAAATTTGTATGTTTGCAGACGACACTTTGTTGTACGTAGCAGGAGATTCGGTTGATGAATGTGTTGATAGAATTAATTTTGATTTAGAAAATGTAGGAAAATATTTAAAAATCAACAAACTAAAATTGAATACAACCACAACCAAGGCTATGATCATTAATGGGGACTCCAGTAAAGATATTCTTGTGGATGGAGAAATAATAGAAAAAATTAATGAAATCAAGTATCTAGGAGTCATGACAGACAGGGAATTAAGATTAGATGCTCATTTAAATTATACATGTACTAAAATATCGAAGCAGATAGGATTTTTAAGAGGATAAGACGTAAGGTATCAATAAACTGTGCAATAGAAATATAAAGGGTCCGCCAAATTTTTGAAAATGCAAAAAAAAAAAAAATACTGAATATTTTCTCAAATTTCTTTTTTTATTTGCATGTACAATCCTTCCGGTTAATAATGGAAAATAATTTCATTCAAATGGCTGCCTCGGCTGGCCATGCAGTAGCCTACACGATCGGTCCAATTTTTAAGCACATTATTGATTGTGTGCAGCTGTATTACACCAATGGCTTCACGAATATTGTCCTTTAAAGCGTCAATTGTCTCTGGCTTGTCGGCGTAACACTTATCTTTGAGGGCATTCCACAAATAATAGTCCAACGGTGTCAAATCGCAGCTCCGAGGTGGCCAAACGACATCAGCTCTGCGGCTGATAATGCGATCTTCAAAAACAGGGCGCAAAACATGGAGTGTAGCTTCGGCTGTGTGGCACGTAGCGCCGTCCTGTTGAAACCAAATGTTGCCAATATCCTCTTCAATTTTTGTGAATAAAAATTCGTTCAACATGGCCCTATAACGATGGCCATTGACTATAACGGCCACTCCTTGCTCATTTTTGAAGAAAAATGGCCCAATTATGCCTCTGGACCAAAATCCGCACCAAACAGTGACTCGTTTTGGGTGCATCGGCTTATCAATGTATGCGTGCGGGTGCAATGTTTGGGTATGTGCCTCAAATGCGACAATTTTGCTTGTTTACATACCCGCCAAGATCAAAATGAGCTTCATCTGAAAAGATGATTTTTTTTTTTGGCAAAATCGGCATCTTCTGTAAGTCGATCGCAGGCAATATTTCCCAGCGTTGTTCAAGCGTATACACAACCATATTCGTTCAGCGAAAGGATAAAACTAATTATCTGTCAAATCAGACATGTGCTAAGTGTTACCATTCACGAAATTAGCACTAGTTGAAAAAAAAAACGTTAGATGGCGGACCCTTTATAATGCAATAATTAAACCACACTTTGAGTACTGCTCAACAATACTCTTTTTAGGAACTAATGAAATGATGAACAGATTGCAAAAATTGCTAAACAGAGGGATGTGGTGTATACTTACGTGCAATATACTAACACCTATTAGGAGTATGTTAGATACGTTAAAATGGTTATCGGTAAACCAAAGAACATTATTGAATGTACTTACATTTATATTTAAAAAGACAAATAATATCTTACCAAAGTATCTGATGGATAAAGTCAGTTATGTAGGAAATGTACAGCCATATTATCTAAGAAATAGACTAGATTTCAGAATTGATTTTTTATATAGCAACTAATGCAACTAATATAGCACAAAATGTATTGTTGTTCAAAGGATTGAGATAATATAATAGTTTGCCCAGATAAATCAAAACCGAATCAAATACTAGTAATTTTACAAGGATGCTTGTGCAATATATAGCAATGAATTAAAACTAAAAATTGTAGTTTGAAGAACCATTGCATGCATTGAAGTAGTGTACCTAATTTTAAGAAACATTGTTGTTAGAAAATAGCTTAAAGCTAAATAAAGAATTCAATTTAAGCCATGGATTATTTTGAAGAACCGGACTGAACTACTTTTTTTTTCCAAGGAGCGTGAGGCGACTTAATGTATATACGTATGTGGGTATACACGTATATCACGTAAAGAAACCGCTAAGCCAATTTTTATACCAAAGCCTTGAGAGGGTTCCTGTGAAATCGTGCCGATCGTTAAAGGCACCTTAAATACACCTAAAAGCTTCGATATCGAACAGTTTTGGAATTATAGGTCGCACAGCCGCGGAGTTCAGTATTCGACCTCAATTTACACATGCCGTTTCACTGGTAACATTTTATGGGTAACATTGTATGGGACGAGGGGCGAGTTACTTTTTCAGCACCCAAAATTTTCGGTATAGCTTTCGAAATAAGTCACATATCAATGAAACTCGGTACGAACTTACTATAAAAACATGGCTTCACTAAAGCTACGCTCTCTTTTAGGGGATAAGCGCTGAGCGCAGCGAAGCACACCGGGCTTAAGCTAGTATTTAAATAATAAGTAATAAACCAGGCTATCACGTCGGGGTCACCAAAATGTACAATATGCTTTTATACTATATTCTATATTTTAGACCAGGCACTTAAGCCGTGTTCTATTCAATGTGCAATTTTGGTGCATCAACTAATTATACTTTAATCTGGAGTAAAGACTAACACCTTAAGTTTGTAATCTTGATAATTGTACTCAATATTTTATTGATTTTGTGAACTATAGTAGATACAATGTGATGGTTCTGTGGCAGGCGGCGCAACCCGATGACGTCACTCCGGTCCAGCGCCATCTAGTTGGGGTTTTTTTTTTGCTGAAAGTCGGTAAGTTTGGCGTATGTCTTTGCTTAAAGCTATTAAAATCGGCAACTTTTGGGGAATGTCTTTACTTTAAGCTTTTAAAATCGGCAAGTTTTGGGGTATGTTTTTCCTTTAAGCTTTTTAAATCGGCAAGTTTTGGGGTATGTCTTTGCTTTAAGCGTTGATCATAATTTTATTTACTACATTATCGGTAGTGGTGGTCAAGCGAGTTCTTATCAGTGTTTGCATGGTTTGTTTTTTTCTTAACCCTCAAATTCTTTATAGCAATAACTCAAATTCTGCTGGTCGATTTTAGCTGAAATGATATGACTTGCGTTGTTATTCTACATTTATATTGTTGGGAGCATTTTAGGTACAGGGAACTTTCAAGGGTTAGAAATTTTCGTAAATTAACATAGTGGTGCTAAGTATTAGATGTGTGTATTGGATTTATATAAGTAGTTTAAGTATTGAATGACAATCATTTGAAACGTAGGCGTATATATATGTGTATATATATTCGTAGTTGGGGATACATCTGCTTTGAGATGCTGAAACTTCCAGAACATTTTAGAAGTCGACTTATGTCATTGTATGCCGATGACGTTACCCATACCCATCCCAATACGGATTTTAATTTTATCTGGTTCACCTTAGTAACAGGAACAAAAAAGGAGCAAGGATCAAAAAGGAACCGGAGCAACAAGGATCAATAAAAGTCCCACATGAAACTTCTGGTTCACCTTAGGAACTTTTTTCCAGAATAGCGAATGGCGTGAGAAAGGGAGAGAGAGAATTTGATAGTAAGAGAGAGAAAGGGTGATAGCAAATAGCGCGATCCTATCCATAAGCGGAACCACTTCAGCTCTGGTTGCAAAATATTTTCCTCCAGTTGAATTACCTACAAAATATGTTTGTGGACTTGTAGACTTTGTATCAATTAACTCTATACCAAATGTAAATGATCACAATAATTTACTCCATATCGGACAACATTCTATTACAGTTCCAGTTGTTTCATTTGAACTTAAAGACATTGCTTCTTTCTTAGAGTCAATTATAAAACCCAATGATGATTCAATTTCTTTAAAAACTGAGCGAAATAAGAACACCCAAAAAACTGAAATTTCTTCCTCCGAACCAAACAGTGTAGGACAGTTGTTGGGATTCAGAAAAAGAAAGTTGATAGAAAATGAGCTACCATACGAGGAATTTATCAAAGTGGTTACTATAGAGCCGTAACAAGATATAGAAAAAACAAAATATATAAATATAGATCAGTCAGATATAACGTCAGATACACGTATCGGAAGCAACTTCACAAAAGGATCATATATTAATAGCACTTTGGTTCACACTATTCATGAATTTCCTCTAGATGTTCCACCCGAATATAAAATTAAAGAGAAACCTCAAAATGTCATTCATTTACCTGTTAACTGTCAACAAGTAAACAACGTAACGATTAAAATCTTGAATCAAGACGGTGACTTAGAAATTTTCGAGGGGAAAAAATTACAGTAAGAATACACTTCAAGCCTGAACAAATATAATTAGGAATATTTATAATAAAAATACGATACAAAGAGGATACATTAACACTGGAACGAGGAAGCAGAGCTAAAAAACCATTGACAAGATATAATATAGAATTTTTAAAATCATTGGGATATAATCTTTGGAGAAGAGCCAACAACAACTATTACTAAATAGATAACTGCTAAACTGGTCTGTACTGTTCAAAAGGATAACTGCTAAACTGGTCTGTACCATTGAACAGCTAACTGCTAAAGCTGATCTGTACTGTTAAACAGCTACCTGTTAAACTGGTCTGTACTATTCAACAGCTAACTGCTAAAACTAATCTGTACTGTTCAACAGCTACCTACTAAGCTGATCGATAATCAATCAATCAATCACAATATCGATAATCAATCAACCAATAATTTAATATGAATGAAATACTCAATGTACTTCAACAACCTATGTACGATGAGAGTATTATAAAAAGAGACTATCATAGTTACTATCCATACCAAAAATCGTTTAACAATAACGATGAGCTTCGTATACCAATTCAAAATCAAGATCTCTTTGTCTTACCAAGTGAGAGTATGATTTACATTCATGGGCTTATAGTAAAACAGGAAGGAGAAAATGATGTAGTAACAACAGGTGTGAAATTTAAAAAAAACCGGGTTTCATATCTGTTCGATGAAATTCGATATGAAATTAATGGCTTTGAAGTTGATTGTACACGTAATCTTGGAATTTCATCAACCATGAAAAATTTCATATCATTGAATAAAGCTGAAAGTGGCGCATTAAGAAACGCGGGTTAGGTTCCTGATGGAAATTTCACATTGAAAAAATCTCATTTTAGTTGCTGTGTGCCATTATAAATGTTACTGGGCTTTGCTGAAGATTATTATAAAATAATATTAAATTCGAATCATAAACTTATCCTTCAACGTTCTACATATGAGCTGCTCAGAGCACAAGTGGCGTAAGTCCACTTTTGGTAGTTTTGAGAAAATGGAATATTTAAAGAAATTCTTATTAGAAATTCCATGTTCAAAGAACTCAGTTTTGCTTACAAGCTATGTCAAGAGAATAAAAAGAGCTATTCATATCGTAAAAAATTAACTTAATAATACAAAAAAATAATGAAGAATATTGCATACTACATTTAACATATATTTGAAATTTTTAAGAATGTTTTGATGAGGAATGAAAGCATTTAGTTCCAGAAGTCGAACAAAACTACCTACTAGTTGTTATCTTCATTATTAAGGGAGATATAAAATGAATGGACTTACGCCACTTGTCCTCTGAAAAAATTATATAATTTGTCAGAACAATAACTAAGTATTGCATTTTATTCAGAGATTACATAAGCTAGGAGTTTCTAACCCGGAGTCATAAATAGGTTACATATTCCTCTCCACTTCTATGTACTTAACTCAATTTCCTTAAAAAATGGACTTACGCCACTTGTGCTCTGAGCAGCTCATATAATGATAGATCATATCATTCTACAAATGGGACTGATCAGTTAAAGCTAACAATACTGGGCATAGTTTGGAAAATGCCTCATATACAATTATCAGACTTTGCGAAATTGGAAATGCACAAGATAATTAAAAACGAAAATTTATTTATTTATTTAGCCAAACAAGGCAATTACAAACTTATTGTAACTTATTTTTCTAACAGGTTGTTGTTGTATTTTTTTTATTTTTTTTTCTCTCCTCTTTCCTTGTTTTAGGTGTAGAAGATATGCAATTCTCAGTGGGCGTAATCCGCCCACATGAATCGACACATTTTCAAAACACGTCAAAAAGAAAAGACAAGAAGAAGAACGAAGGGGGAACTTATATACTAAGCTTACATACTAACAGATTTTATACACATAGTAAAAATATGTACTAATTTTTAACACTATGCTAAAATATTATTAAGATGTAAAGCTGAGTGGGAGAACAACTAAATTTTGTTTAGGTATGGGTGGTAGACGGCAATGTAAGAAGAGGCATTTGGATATGGGAGAAAAGAGTTAATATTACAATGCGGTGTTTTACTTATTTAACATTAAAATTTTTGATTTACAATTTTTCTACAAATGCTAGATCAAGGAAATAGAAAAGGGATCAGAATGGAGAAAAGGAATTGGAGAAGATTCTGAAGTGAATTGGTGTTTAATAGGGGGGTAGTTATGTAAAGGAAAGTGATTTGGAAAGAGAACGCTTGAATCTGAATTTCGATATTGCCGGTGTATAATGCTCGCTGATATTATTAAATATTTTACAACATCTATTCAAGGGCTCGTTCAATGCGTAAATAGTGTTGCGATGCGATTCTTTTAACAATTTTGTATACCTTGTTAGCCTTATTGGTTCATTAAATAGTACCTTGCTCGAGATGTATTCGCTATCGATGTTACCAGTAATAACATCGAATGTAAAGCATGAGCAAAGTCTCCTTGATGACAGCGACATTAAATTGAGGATTTTAAGTCTACTCTCGTATGGTGGTAAATTTGTATAGTCACGAGGATCGTATAGGTCTCTCAATGCAAAAAGCAAGAATAGTCTTTGAATAGATTCTAGCCTTTCACTATGCACTACAAAAGCTGGGTTCCAAATTATGCAACAGTATTCTAAGATTGGTCGTACTAATGTGCAGTATAAGGTTTTAGTTACCCAAAGGTTTTTGAATTCTTTTGCACGTCTTTTTATGAATCCGAGCATTTTGTTTGCCCTGGATATGATATGATCGTAGTGAAGGTTAAAGCGCATCTTACTATCAAGAATTATTCCAAGATCTGCTATGTGGTTAACCCTTTTAAGTTCTACCTTATTTAGCATGTATCTGCTATATGTGATTACGTTTTTACGGGCAAAACTTATAACGTAGCACTTATTTATATTTAAATAAAGTTTATTTTTACTACACCACTGTTCCACAGAAAAAAGCTTATTCTGTAAGAATACTGAATCCACTTCTGATCTAATGTTATAGTATAATTTTAAGTCATCTGCATATAAGAGATGGGGGACATCATGCAAAACTTCAGATATGTCTGCAATAAATATGTTGAAGAGAAGTGGGCCAAGATGGCTACCTTGAGGTACACCCGACGAGACAACAATCTTTTTAGACAAGGTACCCTGAAATTTTACATATTGGGATCTTTCACAGAGATAAGACTTGAGCCATTTCAGCACAGTACCTGATATACCAAATTTTTCTAGTTTCTTAGCTAGGATTTCGTGATCAACACGATCAAAGGCTTTACTAAAATCTGTATAGACTGCATCTATTTGGTGGCCCTTTTCCATTTTAGTAAGAATGTCTGATGCCATGATTGCAAGATTTGTGGTTGTTGATCGTCCTTTACGAAAACCATGTTGCTGCTCGTTTAAACACGGATTAATTATGCTCGTGAGTTTGGAACATATAATTTTTTCAAATAGCTTTGGAATTGCTGACAATATTGCAATACCCCTATAATTTTTAACTGATCTCTAGTCGCCATTTTTATAAATTGGCGTAAGATGACAAGATTTCCAAAAAGTTGGGAATATACCTGTATGCAAGGATTTGTTAAAAATCATATGTAACGGCGTAATTAATTGGTCTAAACATTGAACAAGTGAAATTGGTGGTATAAGGTCTGGACCTGGAGATTTATTTGAATCTAATTCTTTAATGGAATTGGTTATGTCACTCCATGTAATATTTATTTCACAAACCAATGTCGGTCTACTAGTTATACTGGCAAATGTAGGTTGATTTTCGGAAGTAGTTGAACAAAAGACTTCTTTAAAATGATCCGCAAAGAGATTACAAATTTCCTGTGAGTTAGATGAAGTAACATTGCCTTTAAACATTAAGTTTGGGTATCCGGTCGATTTCCGTTTTACATTTACAAAATCGAAGAATTTTTTCGGGTCTTCAATAATCCTTTCTCCAATTATATTGGTGTAAAGCCTATAAGCCTCTTCGGACTTAATGGAAAACTCCTTAGACAGCTCTTCGTATCTAACCTTTATCTCATCACTTACAATGACGCAATTTTTAATGACTCTGTAAAGTTTATTTCTTTGATTTCTCAAATTTCTAAGATTTGAATCAAGCCACGGTTCCGATAGTTTATTTTTTTTTTCTTTATTTTTGGAACATGAGTATCAAATACAGAAAAGACTTTTTGATAGAAAGACGATACAGCATCGTCCAATTCTAGTGCAGACAAGTGGTTCCAGTCCAAACAATTTAAGTCATTTTTAATGTTATTGTAATCGGCATTGAGGAAATCGTATACAATAGAATTATTGAATGACTGTATAAAAGTTATGTTGTTAGTACATAACTCAGTAGTAAAAGCAGTATGGTGGAGGGTATTGGAAAATATCTGCTCAGCCTCACAGGTTGGACTAACCTTTACTTCGTCATATGAGTTAGTAAAAATCAAATCTAGCCAGCGATTGTTTCGGTTTGGAGCAGGAGCAACTTGCTGACAATCATTACTATAAAAAGTACTTAATAAATCGAAGTCGACCACATTGGACAGGTTAATTGGAAGGAGATGGTTGTCATTATCATCGTGCACAAAAGTTATATTAGGACGGTTGAAGTCTCCAAAAATAATAATTCTATCATCTTCGTTTAACGCAGCTGTTATTGACGTTATGATTTCACATAATTCATTGTAGGAATTGTGGGTTGAATTCGGAGGAATATAAATAACACCTATGTATACGGAAGCTTTTTGATCTAGCCTTATTTTGATTATTTTGTGCTCAAAGCATTTGGAGGAGCAGGTTACAATCAATTCACTAGATAAGGAGTTATGTGTGGCAATTAAGACACCGCCTCCTCGAGACAGGCCGCAGCTTGCATAGTTTCTGTCATTCCGGTATATTGTCCAGTTGCTATCTAGAATTTCTTCATTTTTGATAGCGTCATTCAACCACGTTTCCGTAAAGACAAAAACATTGAAATGACAAGATTTAGCTTCAACAAACAGTTTATTGAGTTTGCCTCTCATGCCACCACAATTGTGGTAGGATATATTAAAAGACGCAATTGAAGGTAGTGTATTTCGGGAGGCTGGATAATCGGACATTGCTTTAGGATGAGAGTTAGGGACAATAAAAATTTTTGAAGTTAGAACGAGCTCTTTGTAAATGCCATATATACTTTGAGCTAGTATGCGATGCAAATGCCGTGAGGTCGTTTTCAACATCAGTGGGTGAAATGTTGAGGCTTTCATGGAAGTTAATGAAAATTTTTTTCAGCTCGACAGGGTCGGTAGGAAGACCTTCTTGTTGGATGGATACCATAGCACTTGTTCTTGTTGTACCTTCAATACAGACTGAGTCAGACTTATTATGTAAATAAGACAGGTATAATCGAACATTATCATACAAACGACGGTCTCTTAGACGAGACATAACGAAACGACCTTCACTACTAACGTCAGCGAGATTTTTTGTGAGCTTCGCATTAGGTGGCAGAAGAGGATCCAGAAAGGCTGGTGTAGCATTAGTGAACGTTTGAGTATTAGTGCAAGTAATTAAGGGAGGAGGTGTGTTATTGGAGGGTGTGATTGCTGGTGAACGTGTTGCAGTAACAGGTTGTGTAGAAGTAGGCTTAGGTATGACTATTGCGGGCTGTGGGGTTGGATTTAGTGTATGGGAATGGACGAAATTAGGATATTTATATGAATAAGTTTTATTTTTTTCGTCGTTATTGAGGTTAAACGAAACCCGTTTAACTTTAGGCTAAGGGAGTTTGCTACAACCAATGGCCTTTGGAAGTTGGGACTATCATATAAATCCTATACTCGTACTACCAAAGGAAACAAAAGTATTATGGAATGTAAAGCTTTCACCGCAAAATGAAAGACCACGATTTCTTATAATCGGCTTACAAAGAGAAAAAAGTAAACACGAAGGAAAATATATTTCCTATATATTTCAATATATCATTGTAATATATCTAATTTAAAAGTATATAAAAACTCTGAATCATATCCCTATGATGATTTAAATAGTCACTTTGAAATGGGACAGTATGCTGCACTAAATGATATGTATGCAAAATTTCAACAAAGGGAATCTCAACCATTGCTAGATGTCGTTGGATTCAAGGCTATTGCCACACTTATTGTCGTTGATGTAACACATCAAAATTAAGCAGTTAAAGTTGGACCTAATGATGTACGAATTGAATTTTAAACTGAAGCAAACAATCCAATTCCAGATAGAACCTCAGCCCACTGTTTAGTAATTCATGATCAATTAATTGAATTTTCACCTCTAACAAATGAAATTAAAAAAATTAATTAAAAATAAGATCACTTTTTTCCATTAATAAAATTATAAAATTTGTCTATATATATATAGAAATAATAATAATAATAGTAATAAAGAAAAATTTATATAAATTTTTACCAGAATTTTACAAACATTCTTTTATTTTAGCGTTAAACTTGTACACTGCTCCCTTATCTTGAACTTGTGATTTTTTTTTTGTTTTTGAGTACGCCTACTATTTTTATTGTGAAGCTTGGTTCTTATCACTTTAACCTTGAATTATTTTTTATAGCGACTTAATATTGATTCAAAATATAAATAAATTTAAAATCCGTATCGGGATGGGGATGTGTGACGTCATCGGCATACAATGACATAAGTCGGCTTCTAAAATGTTCTCAAAGTTTCTGCATCTCGAAGCTTCACAGACTCTTGAATTTACTTAAAATATAAGCCAGATGCGGAGATTATGCTGGACGCTGGTCACTTGACCGGGGGGTTGAGACTTGTACTTTAGATGTATCCCCACCTACGAACTTGGTGGGGATACGCCTATATTTCAAATGGTTGTCATCCAATACTCAAACTACTTATATAAATCCAATACACACACCTAATACTCAGCACCACTATGTTAATTTACGAAAATTTCTTTAATCCCCGAAAGTTCCCTGTACCTAAACTGCTCCCAAAAATATAAATGTAGATTTTTCGCAACGCAAGTCATATCATTTCAGCTAAAGTCGACCAGAATTTGAGTCATTGCTATAACGACTTTGAGGGTTAAGAAAAAACAAACCATGCAAACACTGATAAGAACTCGCTTGACTACCACTACCGATAATGTAGTAAATAAAATTATGATCAACGCTTAAAGCAAAGACATACCCCAAAACTTGCCGATTTAATAGCTTTTAGTAAAGACATAAGCCAAACTTACCGACTTTTAGCAAGAAAAAAACCCCACTAGATGTCGCTGGACCGGAGTGACGTCATCGGCTTGCACCGCCTGCCCCAGAACCATTATATTGTATCTACTAACTATTTTTTCTGAGAAATTTGCACTCCAATTTCAAACTTGGTAGTTTCAACCGATTGATTTCATCTTCACACGATCACAGCTCGGTAACGGTTAAGTTAGTGGGGTTTGTTGATATACCGTTGGATAGGTGATTTCATTGCCTTTAAAACGAGCTATCAAAAGAAGTTTTATGTAAGTTAGTTTTCTGCTAGAAAGAATAACGTAAACCAAAGTCGTGAAATATTAATTAACCCTGTAGCTCCTACGAATGTGAAAATATGCAGAACCTTTCAGCTCCGTAAAAAGTTGCACTCCATTGCGGGACACCCTGTATATATTAGGATTACAGGGATTAGGAATTGTTACATATTAGTATATGTATGGACCTAAGTTAACACCCAACTCCACCCCTAAATAATGAAATAGGACGGAAAGACAATACAGAAAATACTATATTTTTTTTTTTAATGAATTCATGGTTCCCCAAATAGCGGATATCTATGAAAATCGTGTCTTTTTGTACTGGAGCCCATCTAACCATAAATTTTTTCATAAAAAATACTATAGATATCGATTCACTGTTAAAAACAACTTATGCATGCAAATTTTCAGAGAGATCGGACTATTTGAAATAAAAGGGGTACCATGGGAGGGCATGAAGACCATATCGCTACCTTAATATAGAAAGGCCCTAACTCAATTTTTTTTTTTACATTATAGAAAAAGAAAAAACTTAATAAAAAACGAAGTTCTGCAATTTCTGCATTAAAAAAAATTGTAACATCATTACATCACTTATAGTTTTTAATAAAAAAAAGTTTGGAAAAAATTCGGAACTTAAGAACTTTATTTATTACAAAGTTTTTTCCTTCTCCTATTGAGTTAGGGCCTTTTGATATAGGGCCTTTCTATATTAAGGTAGCGATATATCGAATAGTGTAAATAAAGTATCGTATTATTAAGTTTATCTTTATACTTAATTATTGTGGTATGTTATCTTAAGTTTATGATGAATAAAGGCCCGCCAGGCCAAAGTGAAAAGACAGAGACTTGAGAGGAAGTTCTTTGTAAAGTGGAGGCAACACTTCGCCATCCCCTTTAGCACAATTGTCGGATCACGAATAAGCTTGGGATAAAATTTCGCCACATTTACATCAATCGCAGCTCGGTAAAAGGGGATAACATGATACGACTCGGTCTGGTGTCACTAGGGTTTCACGCCCAGAAAACGCTAGCAGTAGACTTTGATTCTACCATAATCAGCGCCACTAGATCAGTGGAGGTGAAGCTAGCCATCAATAGAGATTGCACTAGGAGTATTGGATTGCTACAAGCTCGGTGAAAAGGGATAACCTGATCGCAACCATCCCTAACTATCTAGGCAAGTTAGTCCCCGACTGCTAAGCTGGAACGGGGAAAAGGATTACCTGATCCGCTTCAATTGAGTTGCACTCTGTACATTGTACCGACGCCTCCCCCCGGAACTTGGGACTAATATGGTTAACGACTTGTTAGCTTGGGATCACACATGGCAATCTTGTGTTGGTTAAACAGGGATTTTATTGAAGATTTACTAGCTAAAAGAATCATATTTTGAACCAACAAAGAAGGGTAAGGCCTACTAAGTGACATTAGACAGGGTAGAACTAGGAACAAGGAGCTAAGTCATAAATAAATGAATGTGGACAAAGAGAAGGGAACGTCGGCGTTACCGTCATACCACGATCATTGACAGAGGGTAACCTATACAGTAAGTTGCCTCGCGGCTAATCGAGGAAGTCAATATAAATAAAATTAATATAAATAATTACAATAAAAATAATTAAAATACCTATGAAAGGGTATATGCAAATATGTTAGCATATTGGTGAACGAAAGAATAACATTCAGCTGGGTCCCATTAGGCCCATCTATTTAAATTAATATCATTTACAATCAACAGTTACATTTTATGATAGGCAACAACTGGTAAGTATTAGTTTATATAAGAGAGCACAAATTGTGAACGTGCAAAGTTAAGTTTGTATACCCTATGTTAAGAGTATTTTGATTATGAATAAAGCCACTGCATGTATTGAAAAGTCGTGATAAGATGTATGGATCGTTGTGCATCATTAGTCTATCATGTTCCACACATTTTACACAACTACACACCCCAGACTGAGCCGGGTATTCCATATAGTAAAAATAAAATAAACAAGTTTCAGTTCTTTTTTCCATAGTCTTTAAGAAAAAATGAGGTATTTTTCCGAGGGCGGCACTGATAAAAAATCTTACTCAAAAAGGGGCGTTAGAACTAAAATGTTTGAGAACCTTTGTTAGATGTTTGTGAGATAAGCCCTTTTATTTGATATAAAATTTTCACTGAAAATTTTTTTGAAATATTGTACAAATGCACAGTGTGAGATTTTATCAATCAAAAAATAAAAAAAAGACAAAAGTAAAAAAAACATCCAGTTGTTAAAACATTAAAGTTGTTAATTTTTGAACTTTTTTTGTAATAGAAAACTTCTGTGAAAATATGTAGATTAATTCAATCTGAGTTTAATTTAAATTAGCGATTAAAATCAGCTAACATTTTGATGGACTGCCAAAAAGTTTGTATGCATACGTATGCATGTAAGTTAAATTTTTTATTAAGTTTCACTCTCATAGATAGTTCATACAAAAATTTAGCTGCTAGTTTCTGCAGATAACCAAAATATTTGTATTTTAGGAAGAGGCCTTAATATCTCAAGAATGCAACTTTATGATGTCAAATAAAAAATGACAAAAGCCTAAGACCATCATTATAAGCTGATAATGCATACTAATATACTATCTAAATGCATTGTTTAGTATACAGTCAAAAATCTTGGACTAATTTTAAACCCAATCATGGAAATCATGGCTTTATTTAATTTTTTTTTTTATTATTATTATTTTATTCAAATTCTTCAAAAGATTAAAATGTTTCTTAATAAAGCGAGGAATAAAATTTAGGCTGGACCACTCTAGGACGAAATCAAGAACCAAGACATACATGAAAATATTGTATAAAGGTTTGATAACTTCGGACCCTGTGGTTAGCTCATATATAACAAAAGCAAACTATAATCCAACACCACTTGATAATGCATAACTACAGTGAGTTATGGAACTTATAAAATGACCAAGCTCTGAATCAGAGTCAGAGTTAAACAAAAGAATAGAAGGAAGTGAAGGAAATTCTACAAGCAAAAAATCAAATTCTGAATAACTATTACTTTGTTTATTCTTATATTTTAACAGCTTTTTGATAAAAAATTAATAGGTTTTTTTTTGGAAAACTAAATTTTTGCAAGTTCTTTTAAATAGGATTTAATTACTATAACAGAGAAGACACACAATTTTATTTTGTTGTAATGCAATTTAGTCTTTCAACGCCAAAACAGAGAGCGTAAATTTTCCTTTATAGGCAACTCAATGAAACACCCTGTAATTAAGAGGGTGTTTGAGATAGACCCCAGCTCCGAAACAATTTTATTTTAGGAATGAGCCATGGAATCATATCACAAAAAATTAGAATATTGTCCGCCTAGATTGGTCAAATTGCACACTGTGAAATGTAGTGTATTTACACAGTCACTCAGACCGACCATAATAGACTTTTAGTTAGAGCAACTGTTTAACACATGACAACAATTAATCCCAAATAAATTACACACTCACATGCTGACCAAAAATAAAACAAACTCATAACTGCATTCTTTATTTATTGCACTCATGCCTACCCTTTGATTGACTATCGGCAAAATAACGCATCATGTTACACTAGCAGAAGTGTGACTGACTTTTCGATGCAGCGCTGTTGACGATGACGACACAAAAACAGACAGACCGACCAAGCGTCAGTAATTTGTTATTAATCTTTTTTATTCGTGCATGCCTTAGGCGTAATTTTGAAACTTAAATAGAACAGGGCAAAAATGCCTACGGAATCTAAATCAATAAGTACTAACTGATAACAAATCACATTTTAGATTTTTGTATTATGGGAGGAGACTTGAAAATAATGTTACAATAATTGTAAATTAGTTTTAAGAAAATACGGGTTTTTTTAATATTAAAGCCATTGAAATTGAAAATAAAAATCAGAGATTAACTGAGCATTGATTTGTCTCAACAGTTAAAAAATTTGAGTCTAATTCTTTCACTTATGCCCGTATGATACTTGATTTTTTTTGTCCAATTTTAAAATCTGAAAACAAGTGGCGCGTGGGCAGGACAGACATATTTTGTAAGAAAAGGATAAACGTTGTTACTTTTTCATATCTGGTGTTTTAAGAGCAGCTGCATTAAATAAATTAATATTAGCTACACACATCACTTCCAATTCAGCATACATTTATATTAAATAGTTTTGTTTACTTTAAAAACTCAAATTAATTATTTACAGCACAGTAAATATTTGATCGAAACTTAACGAAGAACGAATTGAAAGAAACGGCAAAAAAAATGTAAAGAAAATACTGTCCGTCCTACAAATTTTTTTCCAATTCGTACCATATGCGTACTCACTCACACCAATTGAATCCATGCATTCGTGATATTTAAACTGCTCTAGTTATAATTTTCAATGATAAATTTAATTAAGTATCATACAGGCTTTAGCGCGGCTCTTAAGCCATCCTATCTCGAGCGTTGCTGCGCTCTAAAAACAAAAAAATGTATAAAATATATATGTTAGAATGCATACTTTGAAAACCTCCATACAAATATTTTTTAAAAGAAACTAAAATTTTTAGAATACAAAAACTTTAAGAACTGTTTTCTGAAATTCTGCAATATCAATACACTTTATAATCTAAAGCACAGTCATCATTAGGTTTATACAGTTAATTGTTAAATTTTATATGTGTTATTTTTTAAAACAGATGCACCGATATTGGGAAATATGCATTTATAGGTAGTACCGAAAGAACATGCATCCATTCGGAATGGACGGGAACCAAACCATCTTGCTTTGGACTAAATCAGGAGAGTGATTATGCCAGTAAGTTCGTTATATTACCCTTAAGATTACCATGATTTTTTACGTACATTTGAAGAGGTTTTATATGTTTATGTAGGAGAGATATATGAACAAAAAGTTGTTCATGTGAATAAAAGAACCGTTCGTTTCAGATCTCTTTTGAAAAGTTGTATTAAATGGATAAATTAAATATACGGAGGGCTTGTTCTTGCTAATCTGTACTTGCTTATCCAAAATTAATATTGTGAAACTTATTACTAAATCCGTTTCACAAGTGATTGATTGTTTTATCTAACAAATAAAACATTTCAGCAGATCTACGATCCATGATACATTATTTCACAGACTTGTTACATTTTTAGTTCATTTGAGTATTTTTAACACGATCGGTACAATCTCCAACTCTTTATTACTAATGTGAATTTTCTCATTTTAAGAAATTTATCGTTGGAGCCAAGAACGTCCCAAGGGGGTTCAAGGAAGGGCAGCTGCCAGCTAGAGTTCAGCAAAAAAAAATCATATGTTATTATATATGTTACACAATATAATACTCGTCAATTTAATTAAATTCTCACCTGACAAAGAAATTTGTTTTTAATTGAATTAATTTTTCTGTTCGGCCGTCACCTCTCTGCAGACAATGGCAAACCTCAGAGTAAAAAAAAACTGCCATTAAAAATTTCTTAAGAACAAAAGTCGTTTGGAGTCAGCATAAAACTTCTGGTTCCAGTTATCGATCATTTGTGTTCAAACATTTCATAACACGCACAACACATCTTAAGAAGCTTTTCATTTTTTTTTTTATCATTAGGTTTGTGGTAACCAAAATATTACACGAAAACCTTGGATTTACGAATCATGACGAATCGGATTTACATGATTTATGAATCGTGAAAACACCGCATTGATGGTTGTACCGTATATAGTCGTCCCCAGTGTTCTACCAGAAATTAAATCTAAATTAACTTCTTTCAATAATTGTATTATGCGCAATCCTTCATCTGTATGATGAAACAATTAAAAATCATAGTTTTTCTCTTTGAGATCAATTTGTGGATAATTTTTGTACACAAAATTTTTTGTTGTACTGTGCTAGCTACGCATAAAAATAGAAGAGTAGGGAGAGTAACATGAGGTTTATTGAAACTCTCTCAGCACAAAGCGTGAAAAGAAATAGATCAAGCAATGCGTGGCATCAGGGATGATTTCATGCAAATCTTTAAACTTACTTAGGTGGGGCCTACAACCATAAGTCGGTTTTTGCCTGGTGTAAGAAATTGAGCCAGCCATTTCTGTTTTGCGCTTGCTGGCGCCAGTTGGATTCTCCAAGTTTCGTCAGGTTGTCCTCTACTTGGTCCTTTTAACGGAAATGCGGTCATCCTCTTCTGCGTTGACCGCCGCTGGGTACCGAATCGAAAATTTTCTTCGCTGAAGCGTCGTCTTCCATCCAGCACAACATGACCTAGTCAGCGAAGCCGCTCGATTTTTATGCGCTGTACCCATGAGTATATATAGTGTAGAGACACCACTTCGCTCTTGAGATTTTTTGACTGCCGAAACTAGTAACAATTTATTAGAGTTCTGAAATTAATTTTACAGAGCATTTGTATAGGCAGAGCGCTGCCGATATTTGTGCTGTCACCACCATGTTCGTTTTCAGCGCTCAGGATGATGTTGCTAAGGTTTGCAGTTAGAGTGCTACAAATGTTGATATAGCACAGAATGCAAATATCTCTCAACAATGTTGGCGAGAAGCCATTTGTATTTTCGTTGGAATTCTAATTCGACGGCTGGCTGGCATGTTTATATTTTTTTTTTTGGCTGGTTTTTGCTTTCTGCTTGGATTTTTTTGCTGTTTCTCAGCTGTTTTTTGTTTGCTATATTTGGGGTGCATTTCGTCGATAGTCAGAAATGATATTTTTACGATTTTGTCTATTTTCAAGTATGAAGGTATAGAAAAATCGCTATAACTTCTTCATTTCTGATTAGATTGAAATGCACCCAAGGACAAAATTCTAGCAAATTTTATTATCTATAAAATAAATAATTTTTTAATTTTTTTTACTAAATTTATTCATTTATTTTCTATCTATATATTCTAGTTTCTATGTTCAAACTATGCTAACTAAACTAATGAATATATGCCAGAAAAGGGCACTTTAAAGATTTTTTTAAAAAAAAGTCAAGTTGCAACAGCTTTAACTATTTTATCCGATTTTCAGTTTTTTTAATTTTTTGCACAAAACAGTTCAAAACTGTCCTTTGTGCATTTCTTGTGTGCATTTTCAAAAATTTTTGTATTTGGATTTTTGCGAATTTTTTTCGTAAAAATATTCAAACTCGAAATTTACAAAAAGGCGTACTTCTTGTTACGACCAAATTATTAAATGTAATCCCACCATTTTTTGTATCTGTCTTAGGCATAGTTTTAGAAAATATTTTCATGACATTTTACTTCATTTTTTTTTTAATTTGCATTTTCTCAATGTTTTAATAGACGACTCTACTGTACAGACTTACTTTGTTTCCACTTAGATATGCATGCTAAGTGTACAAGACTTTCTTCCATTCTTAAACATTATTGCGAATAAAAATAAAAACAAATAAAATAAGGAGAAAAACATTTATATAAATTTTTTTATGTTAAATGTTTCATTTAATCCAATGTATATATATTCAAATATTAGAGAATCAATGTGGATTATATATAAAAATATTATAAACATTTTTCAAAAATGATCTCCACAAAATACGTATGCGAAAAAATGTGCAATATGTATAAGCTTTGGCTAATGCAAAATTAACTGCAATCATAAAAGTAAAGTTAACAAAAAAAAGTGCACTGAAAAAATATTTTTCATCGATAAAACGTACGTGACACTTGTAACTAAAGTTTAGAGTCAAAATTTGGGTGCTATTTGACCATTATTTCCTATTATGTAACATAATAACTTTAAAACTAAAGTGGAATCTTATTATCTATATGTACACGCAGAGCAAAAATATATTTACATATGTTTGGTTTCTAAAACAAAATATTCAGAGGGAACCACCTAATGATCCTTTCCTTCAAAAGAACTTTCCTTCAATAGCATTATTTTTCGATATAAGATATTAGTTGTGTCCAACATTAATGTAATTGCCTTAGCTAAAATACTAACGTCTACATTAATATGCTTGTGACAAAATAGAATTGTGTGTTTCTACCCAATAAAAATATATTTGCTTCACTGTTAAACTCAAAAAGAACGGAAACAAACAAACATTTCAGAAACATTTTCAGAAACACTTTTCACAAGAGCTAAACTTTTCAACACGTTTGGCGCGGCTGCTTCCAGTGTACGCTGGATATTTGTCACTAGATTCCCGTTTTCATCCTTGCAAGAAGAGGCCCTGATCTTAAAGCCATCGGCCAGGCGTCATATATTTTCGAAAAATGTTCGGGCCTCGTTCATGCCGCCATACATCTCAATCTTCTCACACAAATAACCTCTTCGGCAGCCGCATGCATAGAGTGAGAGATGTTTGCCCACTACGTGCATATATCATCGATCGGAGGAGTGCTTTCTTGAAGCAGGTGTGAGAGTCGAGTGGCGAAGGCTTCGGCTGTCCGTTTTGATTGCGGCTTGTCGACGTCTAGCTTTCTCTGTGTAGGGCTGTGCTCATTCTTTGCAGCGCACAGACGTGTACGGATCTTAGCTGCGACATGATAATGATCCGTGTCTATGTTAGCACCACGTATCGTGCGTACATCTATTGCCTTTCGTCAATCAAAACGTGATCAATTGGTTTTTTGGTCAGGGGACAACCAGGTGGCCTTATGAATATTGAGATGCTTGAATCTAGTGCTACTTACGACCATGTTTCTTGCTGTGCCGAAGTCAATCAGCCACATTCCGTTATCGGATGTGTTGTCGTGGAGGCTGAACTTTCCGACTGTTGGACCAAAAATGTTTTCCTTGCCCACCTTAGCGTTGAAGTCTCCAAGCACAATTTTTGTGTCGTGACGGGAGCAGCGCTCGTAAGCGTCTTCAAGGCGCTCGTAGAAAATATATTTGATCTCATCGTGCTTGTCCTCTGTTGGAGCAAGGGCACATATTAGGCTTTTATGAGTGAATCGCAGGACGTGATGCCGTAATCTCTTGCCAACTACAAATCCGCACCCAAACTCGTGCTTCTCCGCATGGCCGCTGTAATAGATATCACAGGATGCTTGCCGAGAGCATGCCCTGTCCCTTCCATCACACTTCTTGGATTGCAGTGATATCAGCTTTGTATCTTTCCAAGATATCAATCAGTTGGACAGAGGCACCTTCCCAATTAAGAGTTCGGACACTCCAGGTGCATATCCGTAAATCATTATCAGTTTTTCGTTTGCGGTAGTCGTCATCAGAGTTGGAGATAAATTTTTTCATATTTCTTTTGTAACTTTTCATGGAAATGGTTTTTTTACGTGGTGGGCTTCAAACCCAATGCACAACCTATTTAAGGCAAGGTGACCCGCCGCTAAAATTAGCTTTCAAACTGACGGATGCCAGTTTTCCGTTGCCCAGGGAACACCACGTGGAGGTTTGAATCGACTTGGGACGATTTCGAAATAGATAATGCTGGCATCGCCAGGTTGAGGCAGTCACACACATTGCCATGTGAAGGTTTGCCTCCTGTTCCCAAATCCACATAGAAATCTTTATATTTTTATTAAATATACTTACTATAGAAATTTCAAAAGGAGATTACCCATTTATTGTGCAGTACCATAAATATGATATTTTAAAAGCTATTTCATAAAAATCGGCCCAGTAAGGAGTTTTACAAAAATCTACACTTCTATTTAAAATAATACATAGTATAGTTTGCTGCTGTACATATTTTGTTGGTATTTCCTCGTTGTTGGTATTTTGCTGAGCATAGTGGCGCGGCTGAGAGCCGAACACCGTAAGGCTTAAGATTTTTTTTAACGCTTGATTTCACTAGCTATATAATTTTCATACCGCGGGCTATATATGAAATCAATTCTAAAGGAGTAAACTCCAAAAAATAAATTCACATTCTTTTATATAACATGTAATATATAACATACTTAAAAAAGTTTGAAGGCATTGAACTATTTTTGTTGGGATAATTTAATGCATATTAGCAAAACTTGAAAGCCGGATTTCAGATTGGAAGTACAAGTAAAAGTATTGTTAAAAACTAAATTTTCTGTGGAAATCATTAATCTTATTATATTATTCCCAATATAATAATATTGCAACCAAATGACAGATTTCAACTTTAAGTGACTTAAGCATTATAAAAACTTTAATACTTTACTTAAAGATTTAAAAAAAAATAATAGTCTAACCAAAATCATTTGTTCTATTCTTAGAGTTAAATAAACCTTAGCGCACACATTTTCTTTGTATCTTTTACTCTCTTTTTTTTAAATGTTCAATCCTTTTCATATATAAATGTTCAAGAATATAAAATCCTAATTTAATAATTTGCAGCACCGAGCAATTGCTCAATTTGCATAGACTCAAATTGTTGAGAATGCTCTACAATTTAATAAAAATTCGAAAATTTTAAAACCATTTTTATTATACACTGCACACAAGAGAAATTGCACAAGTATCCGAAGTGAGACATGCGGCTTTTTGCGATCAAGAAGCCGTTATATCTAAAACGCAATATTGCGTTAGCTCGGTCGTGAGTTGACAACTAAACTATAAACAACGAGTTCTTATGAAGCAACACTAAATTAGGCAGAGTTGCATTTTGTTGAGAAATGCTAACATGTGGGTGTTCTTGTATTTCGATGGAAAACTAAGATTTTCATAGGATTATCGTGGAAATGTATAATTGATGTGACTTCTTTTAAATTGATAAAATTTTTTAAATTAACATGATATAAAAGTAATATAAAACGATTTTGATGAATTTAGTATGTATTTATATTATTAAATTATATATCCTATTCAAATTGATGCATCTTTTAGTATATTATAAATAATATAATAAGGATATTCATGGAAATATATTATATATACTGGGCAATTATTTATTTTTGTGAGGTAGCTTGCAAGAACATACTCTTAAATTGATTGTGCATTTACAGCATATAAGTAAGCTGTTAGGCAAAATTTTCACGAACATTAAACAACTTTCAGGAGGCCCAGACAAAGTGAAAAAATTAAATTAAATTAATTAAATGAAACATTGTATTTTACCATTTCGAATTATTTGCCTTCTGATTAGAAACAACTTCTATAAGTTTGCCAGATCGATTGCTCACCTAAATCGTAGAGCGAATATATTTGGTTTGTGCAAAAGCTTCTCCATAAACTTTATACCACGGATATATACGGTTTATACCATTAATGAGGACGTTGCCCATTTGCATGAATACCCTTAATATAAGTGTATAATCTATGTATATAAAACTAAGTCGGGTTAGTTACACCATTTATAACTTAAGAATGGCCGATTTTAATGATCATTGATTTGTTGGATTTGTCTTCGTTCTAAATAGCAGAGTAACTATTAAAAAATCGGAGAAACATTAAAAAAAGTTTATGAAGAAAATTCGTTTTTCCATACATTTTGCATGGAGCGGCTTTTTTGATGATATCTCGACAGCGAATTGACTTTTTGCTGTCATTTGAATGATTTTTGTTTTACATTTTCAATTTTTTTTTTTTTAATTAAAGTCAACAGGTCTGTCGCTGTACTAAATTCAAATAAAGTTCGAATAAAGTTAAATACTTGAGAGTAATTTAGTTTTCTGTCGAAATGAGAGTCCATGCTTTTAAAAATATTTATCAAGTTGCTTCTCTACGAATAAGAAATGAATTACTTATAAGCTGACATTGGAAACTGCTACCCTTACTTATGGATGGATATTGAAGGTAACAAAAAAAGCAATTTTGGGCTTAAATCATTTTTACAACAAGAACCAAGTTGGGTAAATTATTTAATAAAACAACAGTAATAATAATAATAAATAATGGCAACGCTTTTTATAAAAAAAAAATATACAGCCGTGGTCACATAAATAGCATAAATATACATGTAGGGTGTTTCACATAAATTTAAATAAAATATTTAGAGGAAAACAAGAATTTATTTCATGGTATTTGAGTTAACACATTAAAAACTTAATATCAGTAGTAACTTTGTAATTACGAATTAAAAATTAAAAAATTAATGAAAAATCTGAAATTGCTCCTTAGCTGAGGTGGACGTATAAATAGCACAATTTGGATTCTGAAAAAAAGACTTAGTGATTTATTTTGCAATGAGCTTACGAATATGCTTACTAGTACTTGGTACTGTATCCCGAATTGTCTAAAACAACCTGACATCTTCGTCCCATACTCTCTACAAGCTTCCTGACCCTATCCTTCGGAATAGAGTACCAAGCCTTCTCAATTCCACTCCATAACTCATCCTAATTTCGAAAATTTTGGTTGCTTATGGTGACCTTCACACCATTCCATAAATTTTCTATGGGGTTGAGGTCTGGGCTTTGAGCCTGCCGATTAAAAATATTTATTTATTCCTTTTTTAGCCAATCAACCACAACCTTTGCTGTGTGTGTTGGATCATTATCGTGCATAAAAGTCCACCTAATAGGCATGTTCTCAAATGCAAATGGTTCTTAAGAATATGATGAAAATGATTCTGGTTATTAACAATATCTAAATATATATTTTTGTCCATTATTCCTGGTATACGAAAAATTGGCCCAACGTCTTTGCCAGGAAAAAGCTCCCTTAGGAAATTAAATTTCCTCCTCCATGCTTAAATGATTTTTGGTATACTTCGGATTCAACTCTTGGCCTTGAGGCACCGACCCAAAGTTTTTCCATTTGGTCCAATTAAATTTAGTTTCGTATGTCCAGAGCACGTTCTTCCAAAATTGGTCTTCTTTATTCACATGGCCCCTTGCAAACGCTAAATGATCCTTTAAATTTTTTTTGTTAAGAGCGGCTTTCTTCGGCTAATGCGTCCATAAAGATTAGCTTCATGTAGTCTCCTAGATACTAGTTTTCTAGAAACATTAATGTTATTTTCTTCATTTATTTCCCTCATAATTTGCTTTGTTCACTTGAAAGGATCAGCCTTACTTTTGCGAACTGTAAGTCTATCAGTAGCAGTGATTTTACGCGGTCTAGGATAGCAGATTACCAGCTTGAGTGCATTATAGAAATTTTGAGAATATCCGCGATTTAAGATGGTTTTTTGCATTTTCGACTTGGTTCGTGAATTATAGACCTTTTTCCGGAGTGCAATGTTTTCTACGACACATTTTATTTAGAATCGGCGAAATTCACTGAATAAAACTCTAAAATTTTTACAAACACCCGATCTTGTTATCCTTTATTCACAAACTAACATGTGTGCTATTTATATGACCACAGCAGATCGTACTTGCCTATACAGAAAGAGATGGTCTGAGCAAATAAAAGTAAGTAACGGTACATCTCTCTCGGAGTTTTAAACAATGTCACACCTCCAGTGTCTCTCAAAAAATTATTACTACAGTTAATGAATGGATTATTAGGTTAAAATGAAACGTTTTAAAAATAAGTTGAAATTTGTGCTATTTATGTGTCCATGGCTGTATATATATTAGGGTGGTCCTTATTCCTATGAAAAATAATTTTTTTCTTATAATTTCACGGGGCAAGACATTATTTGAAAATATACCATAATAAACTAAATTTTTTTTTTTTATTTTTGAATGACATTTATGGATCGCTTTCCTCTACGCACGGGTGGCAATCTTGACGCGATGTAGGGGCTTAAGTTGCAAAGACACAATGGCTATTGCGTTAGGCTTTGTGGAGCAACGAACCAAAAGTCACCCCCCCATTTCTAAGGTTGTAGACGCCATGCCGAGGGAGATTGCACCGGTGGTGCAGGGTCTAGGGGTTTTAGATCGCGAATGGTGTCTGCTCAGGGCACCCCACTCCCTGTTGTATTTTAGTAGGGTAGGGCGGATAATGGGGATCTCTGTCCGTTCGGTCCGTTTTTCTCCCCAACTCGTGGGATATTCTATGAACACCCAAAAAACTATGCAAAAAAAAAAAGGATGCGCTGTGGGGACGAGTCCCGAATCGGTGGAGTCCCAAAAGGATTTAACTGTGGAAGGGTGCGGGAAGCCGCAAGGTAACCCGCCGGGCCTGGTGGACGATAAAACTCCGATAGGAGTGGAATTGTCAGCCAGACCTGTCGAAGCTGCAACACCAGGGAATGAAGCTGAGTCCGAGGCTAAGCGTCTCCTTGCTAGGGAGAAGCAAAGGCGGAGGAGGAAGCGTAAGAAGGCGGGTACAACCGCGGGGGAGATTGCTTTGGAGTCGTCCGTCAATAAAATGACGGACCAATTCCAAAGCATGTCATGCGATGAGTCTACCCCGGAAACGAACGTGCGTAAAAGATTCAGGGAACAACCTGGATCTTCCGGCGAAGTCGTAAAAGATTCAGGGAACAACCTGGATCTTCCGGCGAAGTCGTTAAAGGGGTGACTCGAACATGTGAGTCGAAAGGTTGACAGCTCACGGCTGTTAGCTCTCCGGCTAAGACGGGGAAGGTGGACATCCTGTAAAGGTTGATAGCCTTCCACATAAAGGAAGGACGATGGAAGTTGGTGGACGACCCTCAAAAGTCGATAGCCAGTCGAAATCATTGAGGGCTGATAGCCAGAAAAAACCTTTGCCTACACAAAGAGTTGCGTCCGCGAAGTCGAAGGCTTCAGCGGGAGGGAAATTCAACCCGGAAGGGGTTATTGGAAGCGGCCATGCATCCTATGCTGCGGTAGCAGAAAAGGACGTCTTAATGGGCATCGTTGATTGCTCCATCGATGGTCAGTTGGGAGAGTCTCAGTTGGCGGCCTTTAAATCCGCCCTCTTGGAGGCTCTCGATATCATCAATGGAAACGATGGCGATGTAGGATTTGTTGGCAATGCAACCTTGGAGGATGAAATTATTGTACGCAAGTGCAAGAACCCATCATCTAAGGTATAGCTGTGCCGAACCGTGCCAAAGCTCATGAACTTATGGGAAGGGGCTGAGTTGCGGGTCGACCGACTATACTTATTAAAGGACGTTAGAAGGATGTTCATCATTGTTTACGGTACTTTCGAAAGCAATAAGGTCATCCTTAGGAGGTTGCAGACCAAGAACCGGTGCGTTGCGGACACTTTCAAATGGAGAGTTAGCAATGCAACGAAGTTCGGAGATGCAAAGGAAGGAGGCGTCAAGTTCACTGCGTGGTTCCGGACGGATGAGATGGAAGCGATTAGGCTGGCAGGGGGGGAAACTCTACTGCGGCCTTGATCAAGCTCTCATCAAATTCCAAAAGGATGCAAGGTGAGCTCGACGAAACCCCTAGTAAGGGGCTGGTGGGGAATTCTGCAAGGGAGAAACCACCAGGGCGGGTGGTGGACCAGGAAAACCTCGTGGTGTGTCAAATCATTCTACACCATAGTAGGGCAGCATCAGCAATGATAATGCGTTGCATGGAGGAGGATGAAATTGACATAGCAATGCTCCAAGAACCTTGGATTCTTCACAATAGAATACCAACCGGTACCAACCGGTGGCAGATGGCAGACGGAGGACCTGTATCCTGGTGAGACATGGTATACTACCGGTACATATGCCACACCTATGTTCCCCGGATGTTACCGTTGTGAGAATCGGGGATGGTACAGGTACTTGTATGGTGGCTTCAGCGTATCTTCCTTACGACTCTCCGGACCAACCACCTTCAAAAGAGGTGGAGAACCTGGTAAAGTACTGTGAGGAAAGAGACATTGAGTGATCATAGGATGTGATGCCAACGCGCATAATACTGCGTGGGGAAGCACCAACAACAATGACAGAGGAGAGCAACTGCTTGAATTTGTGGAGAGGCATAATCTGTTGGTAGCAAATAGAGGAGTACAGCCGACTTTCGTTGATGCAAGGCGAGCGGAAATCATTGACGTCACTCTTATTTGCAGAAAGATTTTGAGCAGAATAGAAAACTGGAGGGTCGTGGATAGGCTAACCATGTCGGTCCACAGATCCATTCAGTTTGAAGTCAAGTTCGGATATCCGAGAGTTGCAGGAAGGTCAGGATTCCCAAGAACACGGATCCTGTGAAATATAAGGCGAAGTTGAGGGAAACACTGACCCAAAAAGTTATAAAAGTAAAAAGGAATACAGCGGAAGTAGAAAGCCATGTCATACATCTTAGGTCAGCCATGGTCGAAGCTTACGAGGTGGCATGTCCTACAACTTCAATAGGCGATGGTGATCCGACGCCATGGTGGTCTACGGAACTCGA
The DNA here is from genome assembly GCA_914767935.1 of Coremacera marginata. Lineage (NCBI taxonomy): Eukaryota > Metazoa > Arthropoda > Insecta > Diptera > Sciomyzidae > Coremacera > Coremacera marginata. The sequence goes on from OU612045.1 coordinate 117,304,257, forward strand.
ATCTCTGAAGAAGAAGGTTAGGAAGGCCTTCAATCGGCACATGAGAGGGAGAATCCCAGAAACATGGGCAGAATACAAGGCACGGAAAAGCGAACTGAAGAACCTCTTACGACACCGTAAAAGGCAGTCGTGGAGAGACTTCTGTTCTGGGATAGAAACTATTTCAGAAGCATGCAGGCTTCAGAAAATGGTTTCAAAAGATCCATTCTCCAAAGTGGGACTGATCCGAAAAACGGATGGAACCATGGCAGAGAACCTGGAAGAGTCGATGCAAGTTCTGATGGAGGTGCATTTTCCTGGAAGTTTTAAGTCTGATGACCCATGGACAAACCTGAAGAAAGGGATGCACAGGGTTGACAGACTGGAAGCCGAAAGACTGATCACTATGGATGGAGTGAGGAGTGCTATATGCTCATTTGCTCCGTACAAAACATCAGGGATGGACGGTATATTTCCGGCTATGATGCAATGGGGGGAAGATCACATTGCACCTAGGCTGTGGGGTATATTCGTTACTTGCTTAGCGACTGGGTACGTTCCGAGAGTCTGGAGAGAGGCGAAAGTTGTCTTTCTCCCGAAACCCGGAAAAAGATTATTTATTTATTTATTTATTTATTTATTTAGCCAAACAAGGCAATATACTTATTCTAGCTTATTTTTCTAACAGGTTGTTGTTGCATTTATTTTTTTTATTTTTTGTTTTCTCTCCTCTTTCCTTATTTTAGGTGTAGAAGATATGCAATTCTCAGTGGGCGTAATCCGCCCACATGAATCGACACATTTTCAATAACACGACAAAAAGAAAAGACAAGAAGAAGAACGAAGGGGAAACTTATATACGCTTACATACTAACAGATTTTATACACATAGTAAAAATATGTACTAATTTTTAATACTATACTAAAATAGTATTAAGATGGAAAGCTAAGTGGGAGAACAACTAAATTTTGTTTAGATTTGGGTGGTGGACTTACTTACTTATTTACTTAGGTGGCCGTTACAACCCGTGTCCGGATTTCGACCGACCTCATCAGCTCTCGCCAGGCGCCTCTGCTTTGCGCGTGCCTTTTCCAGTCGGATACACCAAGTGCGGTTAGGGCTTCCTCAGCCTGGTCCATCCATCGGAGGAATGGTCTCCCTCGTCGTCGTTGACCAGCGACCCTCGCCTCGAGCACCTTTTTTGCTGGAGCTTCGTCGTCCATACGATGGACATGACCCAGCCAGCGTAGTCGCTGCACAGTTATACGCAGAACTACGTCAATGTCTTCGTAGAGCGCATACAGCTCGTGGTTCATTCGGATGCGATAGTCATCGCCAACTCGAACAGGACCGAAGATTTTGCGAAGAACTTTTCTTTCGAACACCCCCAGAGCGGCTGCGTCAGTTTGCGAAACAACCTATGCCTCAGCGCCATAAAGCAGCACAGGTAGAACGAGCGTCTTGTAGTGTGTTAGTTTTGTCGATCGAGAGAGGGCTCTGGAACTTAGTTGCATACTGAGCCCGTAGTAGCACCTATTAGCAATTATTGTTCTTCGCTTTATCTCCAGGCTGATATCGTTGTTAGTATTAATGGCGGTGCCAAGGTATTCAAACTTTTACTTATTTAACATTAAAATTTTTCATTTACAATGTTTCTATAAATGCTAGATCAAGGAAATAGAAGAGGGATCAGAATGGTGAAAAGGAATTGGAGAAGATTCACTTATATGTACCATTGGGCATAGGACGTGAATTGGTGTTTAATAAGGGAATAGTTATGCAAAGGAAAGTGATTTGGAAAGGGAACGCTTGAATCTGAATTTCGATATTGGCGGATTATTAAATATTTTACAACATCTATTTAAGGGCTCGTTGGATGCGTAAATAGTGTTGAGATGCGATTCTTTTAACAATTTTGTATACCTTGTTCGCCTTATTGATTCATTAAATAGTACCTTGTTCGAGATGTATTCGGTACCGATGTTACCAGTAATAACATCAAATGTAAAGCATGAGCAAAGTAATAATCTCCTTGATGACAGCGACATTAAATTGAGGATTTTAAGTCTACTCTCGTATAGTGGTAAATTTGTATAGTCACGAGGATCGTATAAGCTGGGTTCCAAATTATGCAACAGTATTCTTAGATTGGTCGCACTAATGTGCAGTATAAGGTTTTAGTTTCCCAAAGGTTTTTGAATTCTTTTGCACGTCTTTTTATGAATCCGAGCATTTTGTTTGCCTTGGATATGATATGATCGTCGTGAAGGTTAAAGCGCATCTTACTATCAAGAATTATTCCAAGATCTGCTATGTGGTTGACCCTTTTAAGTTCCACCTTATTTAGCATGTATGCTATATGTAAATGCTATATGTTAATACGTTTTTACGGGCAAAACTTATAGCGTAGCACTTATTTATATTTAAAGAAAGTTTATTTTGACTACACCACTGTTCCAGAGACAAAAGCTTATTCTGTAAGAATACTGAATCCACTTCTGATCTAATGGTATAGTATAATTTTAAGTCATCTGCATATAAGAGATGGGGGACATCATGCAAAACTTCAGACAATCAGTTGGTGATTAGGTGCATGCAACGGACAGATATTACTTCTAGGTTGGCCATAGAATGTCTTACAAAACTCAATAGGTGCGCTCAGGCAAATGAGCTCACACTTATGTGGGTGCGAGGACATTCTGGCATAGAACAGAATGAAAAGGCTGATTCTTTAGCAAGAGAAGGATCAGCAGAAAAATTCTGTGGACCAGAACCACGTATCGCCATAGGCGACAACATGGTGGCAGGCCTTATTAAGCAATGGACGGACTCGGAACACCGTACAAGGTGGGAAGAAGCTGGTAATTGCAGGCAATCAAAGGCGGCCGTGAAATGGTCAAGTAGTGAGGGCAGCAAAAGTCACCCGATACAATAGGAAGACTTTAAGATGGCAAACACGGTCCCTACATGTGACATCTCAGGAAGATGACTCTGACCGAGGACGATGCGTGTAGGTTATGCCTAGAGGAGCCGGAAACAGCAGCACACATTCTGTGCCAGCGTCCGTCGGTGGCAAGCATAAGATTGACCATCCTGGGACGTACATTTATTGACGAAGCCAAGATTGGTCAACTGACCTACAAGGACATGCTTGAGGTGACAAAGGGTGCATATATAAGGAGCATGCTCACTTATGAGTGCTCCGAGCAGTAGCATCCTTCGTAAAATAGGGGACGAAAAGGGACCCACTGTGGTCTGATTCGGCCAATCCCCGATTTAATATATATATATATATATAGGGGTCGCTACCAAGGCAAATTGGTACCAATGGCAGAAAAAGTGGCCAAAACTAGAAGACGACCTCGTATCTACATGAAATCAGGTACCTATAGGTTTACCAATAAGGCGGAGATGCAAAAAACGCACATATATGAGAATTTTCTGACGCCATTTTGAACCTTTAAGCCTGAGTTTCCACACCTTTAAAATAATACGTGTACCTTAAATTTTTGTCCTCTATCACATATCCGAAACTCATTAAAATCGGTGAATGACACCAAGGGACTTTTTCTTGGGAGAGGGCTAAACTTTGATAGGTGGTAGCACCAACCTCTAAATCACAACAAAAAATTGAAACAAAAGATGTCTTTCATATTTAGATGTATATAATCGAATAATGACATGCTCCGATGATAATTCAAAAGTCGAATAATAAGAACCATCCTAATATATAGCCCACTAAATACAAAACAGTCACAACTCAAAATCTTAAAATTTCTGGGTGAAGCAAAAAACCTTTTATTTTTGAAGGAACTCCAAACAAAGCAATGAGATAAAACTTTTTTTTAAACTATAGAAAAAGAAGATGTGCACAAAATGTATTCGATGTGTTACAGTCAAAGTATATGATCACTACAAATAGTTACACATTAAAAAGTAAAAATTTGTAAATTTTGAGTTGTGACTGTTTTGTATATAGTGTGCGATATATGTTTATATATGTATGTAATGTATATAATTTGGTCATTTTGGTCAAAAATCACAAATGAGATGCCTTATAAGCTCATTTTCCATACATATTCTAATTTTAATTTGTTTATTTGTTTACATCTACTGGGCTTAGCCCTTACAGATAACACATCATTCTATGACTAATGACTTAACATTAAAACTATAAATAACTATAAATAAATAAGAAAACTATATATATTTTATTTATATATAATATATATATATATATATTATACCTAAAAATTAATTTTTAACTAATTTCACCGGAACGAGTAGCAAATGAGATAAATTTAACATATTTTGTATTAAACATAGCTCTGAGGAAATTCAACTGCTTGGTGAACATACCCTTCAAAGCAAAATGCCAAAAACAAATTTTCGGCAAAGGAAACTTTAAATAAACAATTTATGATAAAACAAAAACAACCGTCAAGCAAAATGATATTCAATAAGTTTGAACACTTTTTAATGAGATATTAAAATTTGCTCATTTGGCAAATTTTAATTTTTAATTTTAACTTTAAATTTATTTTCACTTTTTATAATTAAATTGGAAAGCGTTCATTTATTTTGAAGCCTCAAGTCCGGATTTTCACTCATAATATCTGAAATTTTTCATTATTTTGCAGATTATATTTAGATTAATACTAAACTAAAAAAAAAAGATCTAGCTTTCCAATATAAGTCATTTAAGGATTTTATGACTATATCTTTTAACTAGTAGTCCCATGTGGCGTTAAAACGCCAACGTAGAAAATATCTTGTAATAGGTAATTTTATTTTTATATTAAGGAATATTTTTACCTTTGAACCAAGGATTTATAGAAACTTTCAATGTTTCTGTTGAATTGTTAAGAAGCCTAGTTATTACTTATTATAGCAATATAATAAAAATCTATCACATGCTTTTCAGCATCACAAAGAAATTTGGTTTTTTCATTGTTTCAGAACATTGTTTCAGCTTTTTTAAAAAATACACAATACTTAAGAATAAATAAGACCTTATTGCACATCTACAGAGCAAGACATTTCAATTGCTACCCTATTTATGAAAATCTTGTCTACAGTATAGATTTGATAGCCATCACAAAATATGCGCTTGCGGAATAATAATAAATATAGATTTTTCATTGATTAAATAAAATTAAAAATCGCATGATTTTGGAAAAAGGGATGTCTTATGAGATTTTTTGTAAAGCTGCTTTTATTGGCATCACCTAAATGGCAGACGCACGATCTGTCAATGTAGCATTGAGTTTTGCAAAGTTTAGGGTCGTCCGTTTTGACAGCTTGTATCGCAAAGTTTTTACAACGCAGACCAAAGTACGATCAACGCACGACCGACCTAACGCAATATTGAGTTTTAGCCATTACTCAACTGAAATTTTAAATATAGGAGGAGTTGTATGTTATTGCTGACCACCTTGAGCATGCTTAGGATTTTTTTTAATTAAGTTTTGTGCTCTATCTCTCTCCACACTCATTCAAAGAGTAAAAAACGTGTTAGCGCCAGGGCTGCCGTTTTAACATTTTTTGTGAGTATCACAATTTCGGGTATTTCAGTTATATGGATAAAATAAATACAAATTTTTGTTCAAATAAATGTATATGCGTTTATATATGACGAGCACAGATTAAAAACAGTGTGTAATATTTCACAGAAGAGAGACACTTACGAAATTTTGCTAGCGTAAAAAGAAGTTATCTCTGCAGAGTGCGAGTAAATTTTGAAAGTATGCGTGCGTGCTTGTACTCGTCGTTTATAATCGGTTTTATTTTATTATTTTTTACTTCGGCTTTGGTCGATAAGCAACGCGGGCGTGGTTGATTTTTATTTCGCTGTAATATTTTCGTAAATACAATTTTGCATTCAGTTCATTAAATAAATACAATTTTTGCTGTTTTTATAATACAATTAACTTAATGTTGGCTATTTCATAGCTAATTTTGTAAATATTTTTATTGATTTTAAAGACATGTAAGAAGAGAAAAATTTTTTGTAATCAATGAATTTATCAATCTATCTATATTATTAAAAATTTTGTTTGTTTTTTGGTTTGACTTTTTACAAATTTAAACGGCTTAACGGATTTCGCTCCAACTTAAAACGTGTATTACTTGCGTCCTAGATTAGGTTATTGCATACTTAGTTTTATCCTCCCCCTCCCCCTTTACCACCAAAATATCAATAAAATGCTATATTTCCGACTGTTTCGATTGTATTCGACTACAATTTGGTAATTCAGTTTGTATGGTTATTTTCGGCAATTTTTAGAATGGGTTTCCACGCCCTATTTTACCGCCCACAAATCAAAGAAAATGCTATATTTCAGGCGGTTTTGCTCGTTGGAGTGGTGGCACTATAATTTCGCCCATTTTAAGAAACCACTGGGCCAATTGCGCTGAAATTTTGGCAGTAAATTCTTTCAGAACACGAGATGACACCAGAAATCAATTCAAATTCTGCGAGTATATTTCAGATAAGCACGGGGTGAAGCGAAGCGTATAAGCTAGTAAGACATAAATAATAAAAATTTAATTTTAAATTAAATTTCAATCCCGTTTAGCTCCGTTTGCTGTACTTACTTACATTTGATCGTGTTTTTTGAAGCTGCTACACTTGTTGAAGGTGTTTCAAATGCCTTTTATAAATTTTCTCCATTTAAGCTAGAGATGAAAATCAGATAACTGCAGAATATTCGGCTTAAATTTACTACTCGGCCAGATGCCGGATAGCAACTCAAAATCTGATATCCGGCCGGCCTAATAGTTTTTTAAAATTATTTTATCTAAATAAATCTTTTTTAAGTCAATAAAAATTTAATAGGATCTAATAATGGCGTCTTTTACTTAAAGGTAAAAAAGTAGCAAAAAATTTACAAGGTATCTTCCAAAAAACTTAGATTACATTCTTAGTATGTATTCACTTCAACCCATTAGTGACGAGCGTTCAACAAAATTTTAATTTTCAAAGCTGTGTTTTTTCTCGTAGTATCCGAACCACTGCTTTCCAAGCGTGTAGACTTAAAGATTGACCCGTGACCCTTTCATTTGGCACTTCAACCGTCCTTCTCCTACTAGTAGTTTGCATACAGCGAGTTTGTATGTATGTACATTAGGGTGCCTCGAAAAAAAATTACCATTGACACCGACTAAAAGTGAACCTTCATCTATTTTATGGCGATTTCCAAAATATTTTGGATGTCACTGTAACCACCAGTGAGCTAAACCATTTTTAAATAATCTCCAAAGACCCTGTTTTTTGTAAAAATTTGGGCTGACGTGGTTGTTTAAAAAAAAACAAACTTTCAAAAACAATAGTTTTGAAAAAATTCTTGAAAACTGCATCAACAAATTTTAAATCTTTACCGTTTAACCAAAGATGACGTCGATTTTTATGCATTTTTTTGATATTTTCTTATGTTGTTTTCACTAAAATTTAAATAACTTTATTATTCTTTATGTTTTTCTCGCTGGTTAGATATCGTTTGAAAAAGGTGTTGACTACATCTATTTATTTATGGACATAGTTTATATATATAATTACCATTTAAACTATGATAAAATATTTATCATTTGTTATTGCTCTCATTATCTTTGCCGTACGTGTTTGTTGCAAAATAAAATGTTTTTTTTAATATTTTACTTTAAATAGTAATGAAAGTTATTAAATCCGTCCGGAAATAAATAGAAGCATCCAAAACCTTTCCAACGATATGTCTACAACAAGGATAGCATAAAAAATAATGAAGTTATTTGAATTTTAGGGAAAATAACATCAAAAAATATCAAAATAAATCCATGTAAATCAGCATTATATTTGGATAAACGGCAAAGATTTTAAATTTTTTGATGCAGTTTGGAAGAACTTTTATAGAACTATTATTTCTGGCCATTTGTTTTATTTTAACAACCACACCAGCCAGCATTTTTACGAAAAACATGATTTTTAGAGGTTATTTAAAAATGGTTTAGCTCACTGGCGGTTAACGTGACAGCCAAAATATTTTGGGAACTATCATAAAATAGACCAAAGTTAATTTTTAGTCGGTGGCATCGACAACATTTTTTTTGTCTATGGCGGTCAAGGCACCTTAATGTACATCCTTGTCTGAGTTTCTATGGTGTTCATAATATTATGGCGGGGTACTGTAAATATTAACGATGATATTGATAGATTTGCCACATAAAAGAGTAGACATGATGATTTTTTTCTATAAGTTTTATTTTTTATATAATAATAATCACTAGTACACAGGGATGATATTGGATTAGTTGGAAAAGGACCAGAATTCAAACAAAAATTGGGCCAATTTGACGTTAATAGAGCTTTTAGTTTTAAAAAGTGGCAATTCAATATTGAAGACCTTCTTTATGGTCACACGGTCATGCCATGGTCTCCCACAAAAGCACACTTTTTAATAATCTCAACAAGTCCAGTTTATTTTTAGTGAAAATAGTCGAAATTTCGAATTAACAGTTTTGGGGAATCAAAAAACTTTAACTTTTTTGTGTTTTATTTCGCTTGTGCCGTTTAAGCCGAACATGGAAGAAAGTTCTTGGTTGATCACAAATATAGCAAGCTCTAATTTAAATGATTAAATTAAATCACTCTCCATCTTAATAGTGTTTAAGGTGATTATTTAAAATACATTATATTTTATGCATTATTTGTGTCAAAATTTTTTTTAATTAATAAAAATGGCAAAAACAATCTTTAGATACAGTGTATTTCTGCAAATAAAAATTTTAGCAAAAATTGCAAAGCAACATAAAACCGCAAATCGGTTATATCCACCTTTAAATAGTCGTAGAATGTCAGAAATGAATGTGCAATTTAATGTAGACTCTTCTCCGTTAAGGCAAATCAATGAAGCGGGACGAAATTGAGTAGAAAAAATTCACTCCTGTCAATAACAAATATTGAGGTATGGCTGAATTTAACAAAAAATAGTTTCATAAATGACCACAATTTTAGAATAAAGAATTTTGCAAGAAGAAAATTAAGTCAAATTACATCTGATAAGATGACAAAACAATCGCCAAGAAATAAGTATAAAATTTGCCACCAAAACTTCATCAGGGTGTAGAGAGATGGTACTGGCCTGATTTTCTTAGCGTTGATATTGAATTGATACAAAATGGATTAATTTGTACGTATATTAAGGCATTGTCAGGACTACGATGGAGCCTTTAGGGCTCGCTGTTTTCATACAACTTGGAAAACAAACTAAATTTGTAGTTGAGATTACTAAAAAGTATGCTTTTTATGTGATCATGGCTGTATATAACGGAACTTATTTTAATGAGAACATTTAAAAAGGCTATAGGAAATATAGACTTTAAATAAGAATCACTCAAACTTTCTCCATACAAAATTCGGTTAATTTTCGTTTTGAAACCGCCAAAAAATTTTGCGGTTTTGCACGTTTTTGGGCGAAATTTCGTTTTTTGGTTTAACTATTTGCCATACAAAAATCACCTAATTTTTTAGGACTATTTCACTTTTTGTTTTCGCGTAATAGTTCACATTGACTACTAGTGAAATGGTTATTATAACTATTACTATCACTCGATCATCATGTTTTTTAAAAAATTACAAATTTTTAGTTAAAATCAGTCCCCGTACCGCGATAGTCATGTATATTAATAACTACTAATGAATAATATTTCTTTCTTTCTCCAGATATTTTAATTTATTTAATAAATTCAAGAGAGCTTATTCTTGTCAAGCACTCCGACACCGCAAGATTGCATTTTAGGCAATTTTTCCAAAATTTTGGGCATATTTTCGTTTTTATTGGGTGATTTTTTTACATTTTTCTTTAATTTTTTTTTTTTGGGGGAATTTTTTGTTTAAGTGATCTTTAATATTATTTTTTGTGCGATTTTTCTGTGGACGATATTTCCTACCTCCATTTTCTACCTCCAAATTTAAAATTTTGTAGAACGATTGCAAAGTACATAAATGTTGTCAACAGACATCAACCATTAAACTATTCTTGTTAAAAATTGCGATCATTATTTTTTTTGGTTAAATTTTTTCAAAAGGGCCTAAAACGACTAAAAAGGGCCTCGGGGCTCTTACAATTAAAACGGGCTCAAAAAAGCCCTAAAAGCCCCCAAATATCATCCCTGTTAGTACACCCTTTGTAATGTTCGTTTCTTTTTCCAAAAATATTAATTACCAGAAATATTGATTTTAAATTGCTTTTATATTTTTCGTCGATGCTTTTTCTATAGCACATAATTGAAAGTGTAATGATTTTTTAAAGCGGAATATACAGGCATGTGATAGAAATCGTACGAATTCAAAATGAAAACGACATTTTAAATAGTACGAATTTGTTTTACGTGTGAAATCGCTCAATTTCATTTAAATTCGAAGGAATGTTCGAAACTGGTGATTTGACGGAACAAGTTTGATTGAACTTCACAAATCTTTAAAAAATTGTGAACATTTTTTTGGAAGGGATGTTTCAGTGTAAATGCAATGGTGGTAAGCATTGAAATAAGGGGAGAGTAAGGCTTCAGCGTAAAAAAACACTTTTTTCGGATTTTTTTTTTAAAAAATATGGATAGAGCAATTTCATTAAAACCTTTTGTACATTATAAAGTAACAGTTTAATAACATAATAATTACAAAACTTAATAATCACAATGGTTACAAAATTATATGGAAAAATATTGACAAACAACCCGGTGACAAAGCATTTCCTAGAATGTCTTTAGGAAAATACGATTTGCGGTGTTCACTGTATCTCAGTTGAAAATTATCTGGAAATGACTTCGAGAGTTTTTCTCTAACTTTAAATATATATACTATATTCTTTCGATATTTAACTATAAAGGAAAAAATATCAATTTTGCAAAAGTGTAAACCATTACTCCCCCCTAAAACAAAAGGTAGCGCACATTCAAATTTGAATTTTGCAGATATGTGATCACAGAATGATAATTAGAGCCATTGATACATGCCATCCTGGATCTAGCCATTATGAATTTATTTACAAAATGAGCATATCAAAACAATATTTTGTGGGTAATTTTGAGGCAGGCGAACGTCATTCCTGGGTGCTTGGTGATTCTGGTTACGGTATCGAACCATTTCTTATAACTCCATATAGGGATCCCAGTGCAGGATCTCCGCAACACAGGTTCAATATACAACACATGAAAGCACGAAATATTATAGAAAGAACCATTGGGGTACTAAAAAGTCGATTTAGATGCGGATACTATTTTACCTTGTTCTGCACAACGAGTCGTTAAGATCATAAATATTTGTTGCGCATTATACAACATATGCAAATCTTATAAGATGGAGGATTACGCAGTGGAATATTCACAATGATTCACAAGAAGCTGAAGTATTGGAGGAAAACCGCAGATACCATGATTTAGGTTTAAGTATCAAAAATGATATAACAAACGGTATTAATAATATGGATGTATAGCAACATTAATATTGTTTTATTTTTAAAAATAGTAAACATAAATATTACAACAGTCCTTTAAAATAACATACCAAAACCAATTTAAATTATTGCACTTCATCCTTTAAAGAAAAATAAATTCAAAAAAAGTTAAAGCCTTACATCAGTCTTGAGTGTGTTTTATCTTTTTGGTGAAATTGTGTCTTTCTTCTTAAATTTTCAAGAGTTTGCGCTTAAGTTCAACTTTTGTTTTCTGACATTCTTGAAGGATTTTGTTGTGCTTCATTTGTTCTTCATTCTGTTGAGCTTTAAGTGCATTATTTTTTTCAAGAGTCATAAATACGCCTCAAATGATAATCGTTTTCTTTTTGGATCTTCAGCGATTCATTAGAAGTAATTGCAATTTTTTTCAGAGTGCTGGCAATGTTTGCCACTGATGTTGCCTCTATATTCATGAGTTTTTCTAAATTTTTTTCCAGTGTTGGATTGTCGTTGAGTGCACTTCTTGTATAGCTAGGCAAATTTGGAGACGTATTTTCAGAATTTTCGACCACAGGTGCAGTCGTCTCGGACACAACTTGCTCGGACACTCCTGGACAATGACGCCATCATCAAATGATTGAGCGATTGGAATGCCGTCAACGCTTACATGCAGTCCACAAATAGCAGCAATTCTCTCCAGTTTGAGTTAAAATGTACTGGTTGTACGCACCACCTCCAGTTGCTCTTGTTCCACCTTATTATAAGCCAGTTTCTTCCGAATGCACACCTTCCAATCTGACCACACCTGCCTGCACAATAGAATCAAGTGTTATAAGCAAAACTACAGTTTTGGCATTTACCTTTTCCATCCGCTTGCATCCTTTTGTGGAGGTCCTTCCGAGTTCAATTTTTTTGTTAGTGCCGTCCACAACGTGTCCACGGCAACCCGATCACCCTTGCAAAAATTTCTGGCAAGGTCGACGTTCTGCTCCATAAATCTAATAAATGTAGCTTTTTGAGTTGAGTTCTTATGTTTTCCCCTAAAATATCAAATGCCATTAAATGGTAATTTCATTAATCGAATGTCCACATAAAATACTTACATTTTGCACTCAATTTGTCGACACACAATTTCCCAACTTACAATTTTTTCTAAAATCGCTTAAAGAAATGACAACGAATTCATTTCGTTTTGAAATCGTAAAACTGATTTTCATCACAGGCCAACTTGTACGACTTAAAATTCGAAAATGAAAACGAAACACATCACATGTCAAATCGGTTTCGTTTGCTATTTCGTACGAAAACAATGTCTATCACTTGCCTGATATTGTAAAATTTTGAATAGCTATTCACTATGTGTATGTTTCAAAGGGAAAATAAATAAATGTGGAAATATCCGTCTACGGAAAATTCGTCTAAAATAAATCGTTGAATTACTGCTCCTATCACCGTCCGCGAGTCGAATTTTTTACTCGAGTCGACTCAATTGGCGAACTTTAGTTTGTCTTTTTAGAAGGAGTTTCAAACAAATTTTTTGAAAACTAATGCTTTTAAACGAATTTTAACAAGACGAATTGTGAATAGATGAATTTTCCTGCTAATTGAAAATGAGTCTCATTGATATTTACCCATTCCCCTCCCTCTAAGATTTTTTCCAGATTCGTCGCTGCCCATGTCACACTTCATCACAAATATTTGAACTTCCCTCCACCCGCTAAGCGTGTTACTTATTTTATTAACAGCCCCTAAAAGTACCTGCAAACTTTTCGACATATTCCATCAGCATCTTTCAATGAATACTGAAAATTGTGCATATGTACTCTTAAGGGCAGGTTCTCATCTAGAGCTCGATAAACACGGTGATGTTTCTGGTTTTTTTATAGAAGGAAGTAAATGAACAACTTGAGTTTTTTGGCAGTTATTTACGGATTCAAAAACTGTAGAAAAATATTTGTTTTGGTCAATTGTAAGGACAAAAAATCCCAGTGAATTTTGCCATTACATGTTTTAATGTTTTTCGTTCTTTTCTAGATTTCCGACCGGGTCACCATGGGGCGAGGATGCGCTCCACACTCGCACGACACGCAACCACCCATTGGGAACGACCACTGTAGGCTCTAGATGAGCGGGGTAGTATTTCCCCACGCAGTCGCTTTAGATAAAGCCAAATAGAATTTATTTTGTATTAAAAAAATAAGTTAGGATTAGTTATAGGTTAAGAAGCTATGAATATAGTTCAGTACTTAGAATAAGTTAAACATTGAAGTTAAAAGGAAAATAATAATAATAAAACAAATGAATTTAAATATACTAGGATTTATTCAGTTTTCTTATTGAGTAGGGAAGATAGTGGTTAGACAAGGGCTCTGTTGATTCCCAAGGGAATTCATGCAATTCATAAGACCTTACCCCAGAAGCCGCGCTTCATGCCTTAGTGCATAATGTTCGCTCGCGCTGGGTAGGTCATTATTGCGTCAGCTTCCAACTAATTACTTTTTACTTCTCTATTTGCATGTACAACGGATTCCATTTATTGAGAGAGACACGAGCAATAACGGAATAATCGGATGATGCTGATGCGCACACACAAATATGCACCAGGTACAGACATCACGCCACCAGCCAAGTGCGTGCTAAAAGTCACGTAGGCCAGTACAACAACTTCACATAAGTGAGAAGGAGAAGCGAACACCATGCATGCTTGTAGGAAGAACAAGCAGCCGACAGCTATAAAAGAGCCAACATCAAAGAGAACTTGGTCAGTCGGTTAACAACCATCGTCAGCATAGTGTCAGTCAGTTAGTAACCATCGTCAGAATAGTGTCGAGAGTAAATAAGTCATCGTACGAGCAGCTGCCAAACCGTGCAGCACGTAGTCGGGAACGTTCAAACGCGTACGCGTACAGTCAAGTCGGACTGTGGATCGCCTCGTCGCCTCAGCTGACGCCTGGAATGCGCCTGAGCCTTCGACGTCGATAAGAACGTCACGCAAGCCGCGCAGCCAGCATCAACAGAGACGCCAAGTGGACTGCGCCGCCGAATCCCCGCAGCACGCAGCGTGAATTTATCAATTAAACTTTATGCAACTATGTCAATCCACAAGACAAACAAAAACCCAGTATATTTAAAGAAAAACTTAAATTTATTACAACACAAAGACGGATATTACTATGCTTTACTGTCTATTTTGACCAAGTAGATTCTGCACACTAAAGGGAGCCACATCTATCTTGCACAATAATGACATTACAAGTCATGGAATTTAACCTATACAAGGTAGCTGTTTAATAATATCCATAAGGAACAGGCACCTTAAATAAGTCGCTTGCATCAAACATGCTCTTTTTCCGGACAAAACCGTTAAAATGTCCATCAAAAAATTTGACACAGACAATTAAATGATTCAACATAAACTAAGAATATAAATATATTACAATCTAACAATTATCCATTGTCACACTCTTTGATCAACCCTATACAAATATCTGAAAAAACACGGTAAACCGCGATAATGCATTTCCAAGAGGATCATCACCTCAGAGTTTAAGTACTATAAACTCTTTGTAGGAAAAATGCAAACCTAAGGCATAAGACACGACAGAACGCTACGATGTACCCCAAGTGAATGTCGCAGCATATTGGACATAAATATTCAACATAAAGCAACTAAACAGATGAGAATACATTGCCTCTTACTCAACTCTAAAACGCAACCATTGCGACTTTTGTATTCCAGAATGGGTCAATAGTTCTATTAACCTTTCAACTTTTTTATATATAAAAATTGACTGGATATACAAGCCTAGGCATAACGCGACAGAACGCTACATTGCATCAACACAAGGGCTTCCCCATATTTATCATATTAAACAAATTAACATGACCAGAAACCTGATGTGATGATACAAAATGCCACAACACCACTTGAACATGCAGCACTTCTTCACTCCAATGTCCCCATGTGCAAATCAGATGCTACATAACACCAATAATGTAGGGAATCACTTAGCTTCAACAAACAGCAAATATCTATTGAGTGATATTTATAATTTATATAATAAGAACTAAATATAACTTAAAATAAGCCAAATCAATGAACCAAAAAACCCCCCAAAATCACTCAAAAATCCAAAAATATGCACAAAATATGCATAAGTACCTGAAAAAGATAAAAGAAATGGAAAACATTTTTTTACAAATACAAATAGCAGACGAAAAACAATGCAAGCAATGCAATGCAATGAAAAATGATATGCAAGCAACAATATACAAAATTAACTAAATAATCAAACTAAGCCACCCATATTTATATATATTCACGACAGATACATATAAGTAATGCCGTGAAGGCCATGGGCTTCCAAGAAACGTTTTTCGTCCTCTGCCAAAAGGACTCATCAGTTGGATTTTTGACTACTATCAATTAATTAAAATTTAATTAATTGCCTAAAATGCTACTGCATTAAAAAAGCTAAAATCCCTACTCCCCCCTTATTATAAAAATTGTATCATTATAGAAATATATAATTAATTAACAAACTACAATACATATATTAAAAAAGAAAGAACAATGAAAATAATAATAATAATAAAAACTTACCTCACGCCATGTTTTGGCAGCACCCCCTCCACTCCCCCCATTCACCCCCTCTCTTCCCCCCAACACCTTTTATAATTTGAAAAGTATTATATATACTCATCTGGGTAACCACTATTACACCAGTCTAATTTTCTACCGGGTAAGCTACATTAACACAATTTTGCTCAGAGAGCAATTATAAACAAAAATGGTTGACAAAACCAAAAAAGGCTTCAACACACAGAGATGTGCTCAGAGCAACTCGTACAAAATAGGCCACACCTCTTCAGATACTCAGAGAGTCTCACTGAAGTTGACTCATTTTGTAACAAACTCAATGAAATATCTTTGCAAAATTGAAAATATAAACTCACCCCATAGAAGATTGAAAATGTTGGATTGAACCGGTAATCCAAAAAACACACACCAAAAAAACACGCGTCAATTATTCGCGCACAAACACAACACATCTTAATTTATGACTGCCAACCAATACACAAAATTAACTCACAATTCCTATTCCTATTCAAAGCCTACTTATAAGAGAGTGTGCCCCAAACTACCCAGTTGTAAATTAACATTATATGTTAATAGAACAACTACTATATAATAATCATAACAATATTTATGATACAATACAGATAACATATTTTCATATATATATACTCAAACACTAAATGACTAATACTATAACATTGTTAAAATGAGAAAATATCCGATATCTCAACACACACATAACAGTAACATAATTACTGACATATATATCACAGAGATACAGATCGTTTAACACTTTAGTATAGATAAAGCTGTTTACTTGTTTTATAACAAACACAAATATACAATTTAAGCCTCTTTGCAACTAATTGCAAAACCGGAACAATAAAATTAGCCCTCATAAAATCAAGGATGCCCCCCTAATACTAAGCTCGTAAGTCATAAATGAGTAGATGGAAGGTCACAACATACTTGTCAAACAAATTACATTTGGACAACCAAATTGGTGTTATTAATAGTAACTAATAAATTTGACATGGGACACCCAAGTCAAATATAAAAAACTTCACGTCTACGCACAATGCCTCACAAGCCACACTTTCCACATAATATCTCTCATGGAAGGAAAATAGAGTGCTATAAATCATGATGTATAAAAGCAGCAATCCACCACTTCTGATACTTGCCTAAAATAGGAAAACCAAGACAGAATCAATAGAGAAGCAACCACAACATGATTTTCACAACAATTATTAAACACCCATGAATAGATACCACAGTACTTGTGTAAAGAAGCAGACCCTTTTTGTACTGAATACCATTACCCATCAGATCTAATCGATTCCGAGAGGCCTTGGTTGTAAAGAAATCCGGGCTGCTCCTCACAGAAAAGGTTTATATTACCTATGAAATATCCATCAAAATCCAATAACCCCCAGTGGGGGTGAATATATGGATTCACCCCTAAGCCCTCCCTTCTTTTCGACCATCTTTACTAAATACCCTTGATAATTTAAGAAGACTACAAGGGAAGGTTTCTAGCATGCCTAAGCTAGTGATGAAAATGTAATCAAATCAATGCATAAGTCCTAAGCTAACCTAACCAATTTTGAACAAGAATGGGTATGACAAACTTATTTATTGGCCGTTAAGGAACATTTATTGTGCTAGAAGGTATCATTGTATAACTTGAATGATATCTACATAAGTGCTCCTTAACGGTTCATTTACTTGATTTGGATTCAATTCAGTATGCTACTTTACAAAAGCCCAGAATTTTCGGAATCTAAGCCATATACCATACATCAAGTTATCATAGACTCTAACCGCCACAACAGCCTTTTGAATAGACAGCTTTTGAATAAGGGACAGTCACCTTAAATGAGTCACTTGCATCAAACATGTTCGTTTTCATCAAAGGCTTTGATGAAGACAAAAATATATGAATTTTCAATAGAAAGTAATCTTGTTAATGTAGAACATACATATATCGCACAAATCAAATTACGAAATAGTACGATTATTATAATGGAAAACCATACGTGTATCGCATAGATACTATACGACAATAGTACGATTGTTATAATGTAGAACACACGTGTATCGCATAGATCATATTACGAAAATAGTATGATTATAAAATTAAGAGCATACATATATCGCACAGATCATATTACGAAAAAATAGTACCAATTATTATAATGTAGAGCATACATCTATCGCATAGATCATATTGCGAAATAGTACGATTATTATAATGTAGAACGTCCATGTATCGCAAAGATTATGTTACGAAAAAGTACGATTATCAACCCTTTACTTCATCTTCGGTTCAAAAATCACTTATTGTGAGGAGCAACCATCCAGTGAAGACACAAATTTAGTTCTGGCTTATGCTCTCAAATGCATAAAGAATCCAGCTGTGTATGTAACATTCACTCCCTTAATCCTTTACACATTAAGAGCTTGGAAACATAGGCTCTGAAACGTTATTTAGTTGCTTTCCTTGGCGATGTAGCCAAAACGGAACTATAACCGAGTACTCCATAACATGGTTAACATCACAAGAAATTAGGCACCAAGGACAACCATCCCTATGAAAATAATTGCCTAATTCTGGCTTGAGCTCTCAAATACAATAAACCCACACTATGCATAATACACATCAGCTAAGGTCTTATCATACTAAGAGTCTGGAAACATAGGCTCTGAAACGTTATTTAGTTGCTTTCCTTGGCGATGTAACCAAAACGGAATTATGAAGAAATTATTCCACAAACATAGCTAACCTCTCGCCAAAATTTTCGGCCGAAGACCGTCAAGAACATCAAACTGTGCAGCACATAATCAGAGTTCCAATAACCAATTTTTTAGAGGAAAAACACATTTATTTAACATAAACCTGTATTAAAGAATCTTTAACATATGTCAAAGGCACCATTACATAACTTGAATGATGACTTATCAAATATTCCTTAATACATATTCGGTCACAAATGTAGAGTCCATCAAGTAGTCAATCACTACCCCAACAATTAAATCTAAAAATCAATGCATAAGTCCTAAGCTAACCTAACCAATTTTGAACAAGAATGGGTATGACAAACTTATTTATTGGCCGTTAAGGAACATTTATTGTGCTAGTAGGTATCATTGTATAACTTGAATGATATCTACATAAGTGCTCCTTAACGGTTCATTTACTTGATTTGGACTCAATTCAGTATGCTACTTTACAAAAGCCCAGAATTTTCGGAATCTAAGCCATATACCATACATCAAGTTATCATAGACTCTAACCGCCACAACAGCCTTTTGAATAGACAGCTTTTGAATAAGGGACAGTCACCTTAAATGAGTCACTTGCATCAAACATGTTCGTTTTCATCAAAGGCTTTGATGAAGACAAAAATATATGAATTTTCAATAGAAAGTAATCTTGTTAATGTAGAACATACATATATCGCACAAATCAAATTACGAAATAGTACGATTATTATAATGGAAAACCATACGTGTATCGCATAGATACTATACGACAATAGTACGATTGTTATAATGTAGAACACACGTGTATCGCATACTGGAGGCAGCATCATCGTAATCAGAATTACCATCATCCTCCACAGTCAGGCCGAAGTGTTCCAGCAACCTGTCTTGTAAGGTCGTTTTCCGTCCCGTACAAGATAAATTCAACCCCCTTAATTTTTCCCTCAATAGGTCACGAGTCAAACTTAAAATTGTATCTCTGTCCATATTTGTTCAGTTCGCTTACAATCAATACTTTATTTTCGATATTAAATTTAAATTATACAGAAAAATCTTTTACTATGAGAAAAATTTAATTTTTTTTTGTAAAGTTTAAATTTCAAATTATAGAAAATTTATTAAAAAAGTCTTTCTAAACAATATTAAAATGTATTGAATTTAAATATTCAATTATGTTTATTTTTCTTCTGTGCAGGTGCTATTCTTCATAGTTTTAATTTCAACTCTTAATTAATTAATAATAAAAAAAATACTTACAAAATTATTTCTCAAACTCAAATCTTCAAATATTTTAGAATATAATAATAATTTTATGTAGTTCAGCTGCTATTTCTAATAGTTTCATTTCCATTATAACAAATAAACTTTTTTACTTATCTTCAATAACAACTGCCAAAAATAAGTTATCAAACTTCGCTGCTCAACACTGCTTTCTCACAATTTCTCCTTCGTCTGCTCTTTACACTTATGTCACTCTGCTAGCTGCTCACCGCCTATTGCTTACTTCGCTGTCCGCACTTCTGCCAGCGTTCGTAAATTATTGAACGAACCTCGTCACACGCACTTTTGCTAATTTTGTTTCAAATAGTGTTGCTTGATCGCACTCCTGCCTGCGTTACTATTTGCAAACTTCGCTGTCCGCACTTTTGCCAGCGTTCGTAAATTGTTGAACGAACCTCTTCACACACACTTCTGCCAGTTTTTCGCACTCCTGCTTTCGTTATTCAGCAAACTTCGCTGCTCGTATTGCTCGCACTCCTGCCTTCGTAAATATTTGCAAACTTCGCTGTCCGCACTTTTGCCAGCGTTCACAAATTGTCGAACGAACCTCTTCACACGCACTTCTGCCAATTTATTTGCTAATAATTTCGTTTTCTCGCACTCCTGCCTTTGAAATTATTCAGCAACTTCTTCCCTCCGAATTTTTACAGCTTTCGTCGCTCGCACATTTGCATTAGTTTTTTTTTAAAAGCAAATTCTGTCGCTCGCTCTCTTGCCTGCGTGTCTATTCAGCGGACTACTCTGCACTCTCCGCTCTTAAATCACATGCGCCTGTCGCTGGCTGCACACAACTTTGCGTAAACCGCTGCTTGGCTGCTCGGCTTCGTTTGTGTTGTTGCTGCTGTTTCTCGCGAACCGTTGCTTGGCTGCTTGGTTGCGTTATGGTTGTTGTTGTCTTTTGTTTGAAACAGATTTTTAAGTAAATTGTCCACTTTTGCTTTTTTTTTAGCGTACCGTTGCTTGGCTGCTTGGTTGCGTTATTTTGTTGTTGTGAAAACCCGTTACTTTAAAATTTGCGCACCAAGTTCACGCATGTTTCCACTTTTGTTTCAAAACAAAATTTAAAGTTCACTTAACGCACAAGACTTTCAAATTTTTTTAAGTTTTAAACACATTAAAGTTCACACTGCGGCATCCCACTTCTGACACCAATTTTGTGGGATCCAATATTAAATAACACGCAATTGTTTCATTTACTTCACTTTATTTTAGTTCTATTTACTTCATTTTATTTTAGTTCATATTTAATATTCACTTAGTATGATTCTTATATTATAATTTTACATTTTATAACATTAGTTTTAAATAATACCGCACTGCGCGAACTCTGTAGGCTAACTATCCTTCGTTCTTTTTTGTCTCTCGTAGCTCGTTAGTCTTTTTGTCATCCTTTTGTCTGTCTGCTTGTTTGTCTTATTTAGTAGTTTTGTCCGCTACGTGTCAAGTGTCTTGGCATTGCCACATGATCGTTCGTCTGGTTGTTGTCACTGTTATCTGGTTGTGTGTCTGGTCCTAAGTCGGGTTGCTTTCCCACATTTATTTAGTGTATTGTTTAGATCTGAGTTAATCGCTAAAAATCAAGCGAGACCTAGCACCACCTTAACCCTCCTTACCTATCCTTTCTTTGATCAAGCTGGGGTTGTAGTCGAAATATCTCTTCAGCCTGGTCATAGCAATTTCCACTTTTTCCACCATAAATTAACCTGTCAGCCGACACTGGGGTTGTAGTCGAAATATCTCCCCAGTTAGGCCAACTGCATCCTAATCCAAATAGTCCTGAATCTAACCGAATTAAATTTACCTTTTGCTTCAATCAGATATATATATAGTATTACTTTATTATTAATTTCATTTTGTTATTAACGTGTACATATTCAACATTCATATTTTCTTCGGCCATCGTCTGGGGTTGTAGTCGAAATATCTCCTCAGTCGATTCGCCAGCCTTTTGCAATAGATCCCTATTTAACATTTCGTCGGCCATCGTCTGGGGTTGTAGTCGAAATATCTCCTCAGTCGATGCGCTGTCTTGCAGGACACCAATTATCTTTTTCTTTATGATTATCACTATTTAATTACTATTTAAGATTTCTGTGAAGAATTTGGTTAGACCTAGGGTAATATCTAAGTTTAGTTATAAGCCATATTATTAAATAAAGAGTGTTATCTTGAAGTAAAATTTGAACAGTGTTTTGATTTAGTGTCCGATATCATAGAAATATTTGTCACGAACTTTGGAATCCGGCTAGCCACACCTCGGCCTGGAAAAGAATAGTCACAATGGCGCCCGAGCAGGGACACTAAATCAAAACCAATAAAACGTGCTAAATTAAAGACTTAGCCTCAGTTCAAGATAATAACTATTTTGTGGCTAAAAACTAAAGCGATTGTTGGCACACTGACCGTAAGGTGAATTGGGTAAAGTAGTTAAAAGAACTACAGTGTCGTTCCCGGGTAAAAAGCGAGTCGAAAGTAGTTGAAGGCGGCTACATCCTCGCCGCATTGTCAAGGACAAACCAAGGGTAGTAGAAAAAAAAACTGCATTGTTCCTTGCATGCGTTAATCGAGTAAGCATAGATAAAATAGTTCTATGCCAATTTTATTATAAACAAACTCGACATAAAGGACCCGTTAGTAGCTAACAATATTGTTAGCAATTATTATTAATAAATTATAAACTTTTATTTCAGAGTCTAATACAGGTTATGATTTAAATTTGTTGGGTTTTAGCGTTTTTCATACTCCACCGAATACTAAACGATAAGCATTCGGTAGTACAGCGGGATTAGAGAAAAAGCAAATATTTTCTAATAACCAGTGACGAGTTGAGCGGACATTAGAATGGTTAATATGACCTGGACTTACTCCCTTCGAAAGGATGACCTTGTCATCTATGCACAAGAGTTCGGGTATTGCGACGAAGGAACAGTTGAAGAATTGCGCAAGCGGTTTTCCGCCATAGTTACAGAAGGCAGCGACGACCCACAGCTAGAAAAGCGCCTACAAGAATTAGAAGCGAAGCATTCGGACAAGAGATCGACTTCGCCTCGTCACTTAGGGGTACCAACCATGTCGGGCATACCTAGCCAAGAAGACCCGCCAAAACAGATAATCGTGTCACGTACGCAAGCAAGTGGAAGTAGCCATAAGGTCGCCATGGCGCACAGCAACATAATGGACCGCGTGCGAAAGTGGACGGTTAGGTTCGAAGGGGGCCAGGACCCCTTTGAATTTATCGAAAGGGTGGAAGAGCTCGCAATTGTGTACAGTCTGGATAAGGATCACCTACCCAGAACAATGCCGGAGCTATTGAAGGGCGGAGCCCTCACTTGGAGGCGTAATAATAAAAAAGGATGTGACTCATGGCATAGCTTCAAGACAAAATTCTTGACTTACTTTTTACCAGGTCGGTTCTTTGAGCGATTAGAGGACCAAATACGAGGCAGGATGCAAGGGCCTCGAGAGAGATTTAAAGAATACAGCTTGCAACTTATAGACCTCATGCGGCATGCAAATCAGACCGAAGAGGAGAAGCTGGAATGTATATTTCGAAATTGTAGGCAAGAATATCAACTATATATTCGATGTCGAGACTTTACTTCGTTTGAAGAACTTGAGGCACTGGCCGAGGACTATGAAATTATTAAAGGCGAGAATAATCCTTCAGGCAGTGGGCCACGCAATAAAGACGAATATCATCGACTAGCCAGTCAGAACTCCCCACAAGAGAGCGTGCCAGTTCAGCCTAGGGATGAACAGCAGAACCACCCTCCGCCTGAACAACACAAATCCTCGAACACTACGAGTCCAAGTCATACATGTCGAAAATGCGGCCAGCAAGGTTACGACGAACCGGGCAACCGCAACTCAAAACGGTATCATCGCAGAAGAGGAGGACCCCGCGGTGGGACCACCACTAACATCCAGTACCACTACAACCATAACAGCCAGTAACATCCTCGGAAGAAGTGCCTGAAATTCGACGACCGCAGAATTTGCGCCCAGGTCACTATAGGGCCACACCACGTAGAGGCGGCACTCGATACAGGGGCTACCAGAAGCTTCGCCAGTCAAACCCTAGCAGACAAAATAAGAACAACGTCCAACCGCCAGCTCATACCCACCAACGTACGCCTGGCCGACGGTTCGCTTAAAGTCGTAAACGAAGCCCTAATCGTCACAATTGAAATGGGATCCAGCCGATGTGAATTACCTCTGCTTATCCTCCTCGGGGTCGCCGATGACCTCTTGCTCGGGATGGATTTCCTACTAAAGGCAGAAGCGATATTCACCTGCGGTGGACAGATGATATGTCTTCGAGCCACCGAACAACCCGGCACAAGCCCAGCAGCATGCACGACCATAAGCGAAGAACCCAAAAGGTTACCAGAGCACGTAAACAAATTTCTACAAGAAGAACTCGAGAAATTTAGTAAGCTTTAAGGGCCAGCGAACATTACCCGCCATAAGATCGTCATGTTGGACGACCGACCTTTAAAGCAGCGATATTTTCCCCGAAATCCGGCCATGCAAGACATCATCAATAAAGAGATCGATGAGTTGCTGAAGAAGGGGCGCATAGAGCCGTCACATAGTCCGCATAGTGCACCGATACTACTGGTGAAGAAGAGATCGGGCACCTGGAGACTCTGCGTGGACTACCGTCAGTTGAACGCAAAGTCTGTTCCTGATGCATACCCACTGCCGCGAATTAACCACATTTTGGATGGGCTGCGTAACGCAAAATACATCAGCAGTCTAGACCTAAAAAATGGGTACTGGCAGATCCCGATGGATCACCACAGCAAGCAGTATACAGCCTTCACTATGCCAGGACGTGGTTTATTTCAGTGGCTCGTGATGCCTTTTGGGCTGCACTCGGCGCCCGCCACATTCCAGAGGGCGTTAGATAAGGTGATCGGGCCAGAACTTGAACCATTTGCGTTTGCGTATCTCGACGATATCATCGTCACGGGTGGCTCAGAAAAGGAAGACCTGCATAATTTAAAAGAAGTATTCCGACGACTGCGGGCAGCGAATCTAAAGCTAAATGTAGAAAAATGTAAATTTTTCCGTGTGGAAACTAAATATCTTGGGCATGTGGTAAGCGAAAATAAAATCCATACGGACCCGGACATGGTTGCCGCTATAAAACAGCTTACACCACCCACAAGTCTACGAGAGTTGCGCCGATGCCTAGGAGTAGCGTCATGGTATAGACGATTCGTGCCAGACTTCGCTACCATTGTCCACCCAATGACTCTACTGCTCAAGAAGGGTAAGCATTGGCGATGGGGACCTGAGCAGCAACAGGCGTTCGACAATTTAAAAGATAAACTCACGCAAGCCCCAGTCCTAGCATGCCCAGACTTCAGTAAGCCCTTCGTGCTTCAAACGGATGCGAGCGATTACGGGCTCGGAGCGGTCTTGACCCAAGATTTTGATGGGATGGAACGTGTCATAACTTATGCCAGCCGACACCTGATCCCCGCAGAGAAAAACTATAGCCCCACCGAGAAGGAGTGCTTGGCCATAGTTTGGGGCATGAAGGGTATAAATTCATAGTCATCACGGACCACGGCTATAGTCTTTAAAATGGCTCAATTCTATAGAGAGTCCATCAGGGCGCATAGCGCGGTTAGCCCTCGAACTACAGCAATATAGCTTTGAGGTCCAATACCGACGAGGAAAATTTAATGTGGTCGCTGACGCACTGTCCCGACAGCCGCTAGAGAATTTATGCAAGGTAACAGAAGCGATAGAAAACACTCAACATTGCCGCTGGCTAGAAAAGCGAAAAATAGAAATAAAAGAAAATCCCGAAAAGTTTGCGGATTATTTAGAAGAGAATGGCCACTTATATCGCCATATACCCAATCAAATAGGCGACGAAGATTCCGCCCCCTGGAAGCTATGCGTACCAACACATTTACGTGCCAGGGTTATGGAGGAGAACCATGACCAGCCCAGCGCAGGCCAGCTCGGAATTAGAAAAACGATTGCGAGAGTGGCTAGTCGGTATTATTGGCCGGGTCTCTTCAGGGACGTGAGTAAATATGTGAGGCGCTGCTCAAACTGCCAGCGATACAAGCTGAGCCAGCAGGCCACAGCGGGTAAGATGCTAACGCGTATTGCCGACGATCCTTGGTCTGTTGTCTGCGCAGACTTTGTCAGACCCTTGCCGCGTTCCAAACACGGGAACACCATGATATTGGTCTTTTTCGATAAGTTCAGTAAGTGGACCGAGGCCATTCCTCTACGAAAAGCAACCAGTGACAGCTTGCGGAAGGGTTTTAGAGAGCGTATTCTTTCTCGTTTCGGTGCCCCAAAAGTTATCATCACGGATAATGGCACCCAATTGTGATTGGTACCAAACAACAATTTACCGCACCATACACGCCCCAAGAAAACCCTGCGGAACGCATCAACAAAACGTTAAAAAGGATGATAGCCCAATTCAGCGCAGACCAACATAAAACATGGGATGAGCACCTCCCAGCATTCGTACTAGCCATCAACAGCAGCAAGTCTGACGTCACCGGCTATAGCCCTGCTTTCCTGGTACAAGGTCGCGAACCGCGACTACCAGGCGCTCTGTATGACGAACACACGTTTGGAACGGGTCGAGAATCACAGACACCAGCAGCACGTGCCCAGCAGTTGCAGGAGGTCTTCGAGATCGTTCGCCGAAAACTTTGCCAAGCCTCTCATGACCAAGCACGCCATTATAATTTGCGTCGTCGTGACTGGAAGCCAGCAGTCGGTGAACTGGTCCTAGTCAGAGAGCACCCGCTATCCAGTGCAGCCAAGCTAGCTCCGAAATTCGAGGGGCCTTACTGTGTCACGGGGTACATTTCGCCACTCATCGTCCAAGTGCAACGAAAAGGTGAGCCACGTAGCAGGAAAGCACATGTAAGTGAACTTAAAAAGTTTTATGACGAGTCACTTGACCACAATTAAATAATAATTTTAGCCTCGGACCAGTGGTGGCAGCAACCGCTTAAACAACTGCCAGTGGCGGCAGCACCCGCCGAAACAACTGCAAGGCGCAGCAGCAACCGCTTAAACAACTGCGGGAGACGCAGCAGCAACCGCGCAAACAACTGCCAGCTGGCGACTAGGATAGACGAAAAGTCGGCCAAAGCGCAGCAGCAACTGCGACAAACAACTGCGGGAGAACGCGGCAGCAACCGCGCAAACAACTGCCAGCTGGCGACTATGATAGATGAAAAGTCGGCCAAAGCGCAGCAGCAACTGCGATAAACAACTGCGGGAGACGCGGCAGCAACCGCGCAAACAACTGCCAGCTGGCGACTATGATAGATGAGAAGTCGGCCAAAGCGCAGCAGCAACTGCGACAAACAACTGCCAGATGCGGCGGCAACCGCCGAAACAACTGCCAGACGCTGCAGCAACCGCGGAAACAACTGCAGATGCGGCAGCACCCGCCGAAACAACTACAGATGTGGCAGCAACCGCCGAAACAACTGCCAAATGGCGACTATCATTGTACAGAAGTTGACCAACCCGCGGCAGCAACCGCGCCAACAAATGCCAAGGACAGCCACTGTTGAACATTTCTACGCGGGAGGAACCCTCGAGCTTGTCGTCAAGCGCTAGCCCACCAGCATGTCATCCATAATCATGTTACCCACGATGTGCAGCTCCTGAGTCAGCAAAATACCAGCGCAATTTATCACGTCGACTATTTCCTTAGGCGAAAATTCAGTTAACCTTATATATTAATTTTTCCACACGGGTGCCTATCATTATTCTGAGGCTTACGTAATTACTTGGTCAAGATTGTCGTGTTTGACATTGGTTGACTCACACTACCAACCTCAAGTTGCATGTAAACGCAAACTTACTATGCACACGAAAAGTCATCTACAACCCTGCAGAGTCTATCGCAAAGTTGTTAGCATGACGCACGTTGTACTGAATCGTTAAATTAAATCAAAACTCAAACCGACAACAAGTAGTCAACAAGTGTGTGTTGAAATAAAACAGATGCAGTTAAAACTTTTGAACATTTAATAAGAAAAAAAAAAATATATAGAAAGCTGATTTTCGTTGCACTACTCGAAGAAAACACAGCGGCGAACATATAATCGTCACATCACAGTGCCAGTGAAGAAAAAGAGAAGAGAAGAAAAAAAATAACGACCATGAAACGCGCGAGAGATTGCTCCACCGGGAGCGCCAGTCCCGCCGCAATCGAGGAAAAGTTATGCTTTGCCCAGGCAGATCACGGTACATCGACGACCATAGCGTCAACAGCACCAGCGTTGTCTAGGACGACCGCAAGCCAGTGCGCAGGCGCTTCGCAGCAAGTTGAACCGAAGGTAATCCTTAATTACCCCCCAGGACCTGGCAGCATCGCTGTTTACAACCACGATTATGGGCGAATTGAGTGTGGATTGTTCTTGAACGATACACTGATCGACGTGTTCCTGAAATGGTTAGTCACCCAACAGTCGCCACAATTGCAAGCGGACGTAAACATTTTTAGTACCCACTTCTTCGACCAACTCATACGACCAGGCGGTGATGCGACGCCACAGGGGCGTTACGAACGCGTCCGACGTTGGACCAAGAGGGTACAGCTGTGTCGCAAGCGCTAAATCATCGTGCCGATAAATGAGGCATATCATTGGTATGTGGCCATCGTTCGCAAGAGACAGAGGCCGAACGCCTCCAACCAACTCGCCTGGATCTGGGTCCTAGATTCATTGGACAACAAGCCTCGGGACCACGTTGCCCCAGTACTGAGGAAGTATTTCCAATGCGTAGGGAACGCAACTTTCCCTGAAACCTCGAATATGGTGTGGGATGAAGAAGTCATGCCGTACTACGCAGTGAAAGTGCCACAACAAACGAACAGCAGCGATTGTGGGGCCTTTGTGCTCCATTTCGTCGACATGTTCCTGCGCAATCCTGACCAAGACTTGCGAGAGGTCGGTAGATCGTGGTTCCCACCAGAGGCAGCAGCCAGAAAGCGTCTCGAGCTCGCCCAGCTCATACAAAGCCTCGTAAGTGAACCAGTGCGTGCCAGCCTGCCGCGCTTATACTTACCAGGCCTAGCCGTGGTTGTCGACACCTCCATGCCAGACGCAGAAAATCAAACAACGACGAAACGGCCAGCCTCACGTCGACTACGGCGAGATAGTTCAACGTCAAGTGAGACAACAACAACGACGTCAACGTCGGCTTCGTCCGATTCAGACACATTAGACAGCCAGAGCGATCATGCCAGCAGCTCACTCCCCAGTCGTCAGCAGAATGCAAGCCGCCCAGTGAGCACAACCACTACACCGCAACGCAAGCAAGGGGTCATTCATATTTCTCCAACCCAGGGCTTGCCTGCCCCGCAAGCCAGCGTCGACAGAGACGCCACGCCACACGCCTTCGAAGTCGACTAAGTCCAACAAGCTGATCCACCCAATCAGCAGCAAGTCAGCTACAGCGGCACGTCATCATGCGCCCACGACCGCAGCACCCATCGTTATTACGTAGTCGAGGGCCTTTTAGAGCAACAGAGTGCTCACATTATGAAGCACCAACTCTCTGCCGTATCCACAGGTAATCCAGCCGTCGACACCTCAACCACCTGGATTAGCCAAACTATCGGTACGGGGACTCTAGCAGAGGCTCAGAGCGAGGCCACCAATTTTTCACTTCAACCAGATCGGGACGAGAAATCGTATTTGCGCTCGCCAGACAGCGACTCATCAGAGCCAATGCAACTCGGCGAACTGATCGAAAGATCATGTCCATCAGCCATCGATGATTGCCTGTCGCTAACGGCACTCAGCGAGATGGACCTGGACGAGGGCAGGCCAGCGGATATAGACCCCTATACATTTCGCCAATGGGTACCCGAGCCAAGTCATCCCAACGACGACATCCCCCACGACCGCTTGATGGAGCTCATCGCGGCCAAGCGACAACTGTGGAGACCGGGCAAACCTCTTCGATGCCTGATGAGCGTCGATCAGCACCAAGTCCGAGTCGTAATGAACCGCAAGGGCGACGTCTACAAAGGACAAAAATTCCCAGTGAATTTTGCCATTACATGTTTTAATGTTTTTCGTTCTTTTCTAGATTTCCGACCGGGTCACCATGGGGCGAGGATGCGCTCCACACTCGCACGACACGCCGTAACCACCCCTTGGGAACGACCGCCGTAGGCTCTAGATGAGCGGGGTAGTATTTCCCCACGCAGTCGCTTTAGATAAAGCCAAATAGAATTTATTTGGTATTAAAAAAATAAGTTAGGATTAGTTATAGGTTAAGAAGCTATCAATATAGTTCAGTACTTAGAATAAGTTAAACATTGAAGTTAAAAGGAAAATAATAATAATAAAACAAATGAATTTAAATATACTAGGATTTATTCAGTTTTGTTATTGAGTAGGGAAGATAGTGGTTAGACAAGGGCTCTGTTGATTCCCAAGGGAATTCATGCAATTCATAAGACCTTACCCCAGAAGCCGCTCTTCATGCCTTAGTGCATAATTTTCGCGCTGGGTAGGTCATTATTGCGTCAGCTTCCAACTAATTACTTTTTACTTCTCTATTTGCATGTACAACGGATTTCATTTATTGAGAGAGACACGAGCAATAACGGAATAATCGGATGATGCTGATGCGCACACACAAATATGCACCAGGTACAGACATCATGCCACCAGCCAAGTGCGTGCTATAAGTCACGTAGGCCAGTACAACAACTTCACATAAGTGAGAAGGAGAAGCGAACACCATGCATGCTTGTAGGAAGAACAAGCAGCCGACAGCTATAAAAGAGCCAACATCAAAGAGAACTTGGTCAGTCGGTTAACAACCATCGTCAGCATAGTGTCAGTCAATTAGTAACCATCGTCAGAATAGTGTCGAGAGTAAATAAGTCATCGTACGAGCAGCTGCCAAACCGTGCAGTCAAGTCGGACTGTGGATCGCCTCGTCGCCTCAGCTGACGCCTGGAATGCGCCTGAGCCTTCGACGTCGATAAGAACGTCACGCAAGCCGCGCAGCCAGCATCAACAGAGACGCCAAGTGGACTGCGCCGCCAACGACGGCAGAAGCGCCACCGTATCCCCGCAGCACGCAGCGCTGTCTCCACGACTTCAGTCGCTTTTATGGATTGCGACGCTGACACAGACGTCAACAAGCGCCGCCAACTATAGAAACCACCCAGGAAAAGAGTATCAGCTTCACATTATATATTTATTTCACATTATATATATTTATTTAGTGTATTGTTTAGATCTGAGTTAATCGCTAAAAATCAAGCGAGACCTAGCACCACCTTAACCCTCCTTACCTATCCTTTCTTTGATCAAGCTAGGGTTGTAGTCGAAATATCTCTTCAGCCTGGTCATAGCAATTTCCACTTTTTCCACCATAAATTAACCTGTCAGCCGACACTGGGGTTGTAGTCGAAATATCTCCCCAGTTAGGCCAACTGCATCCTAATCCAAATAGTCCTGAATCTAACCGAATTAAATTTACCTTTTGCTTCAATCAGATATATATATAGTATTACTTTATTATTAATTTCATTTTGTTATTAACGTGTACATATTCAACATTCATATTTTCTTCGGCCATCGTCTGGGGTTGTAGTCGAAATATCTCCTCAGTCGATTCGCCAGCCTTTTGCAATAGATCCCTATTTAACATTTCGTCGGCCATCGTCTGGGGTTGTAGTCGAAATATCTCCTCAGTCGATGCGCTGTCTTGCAGGACACCAATTATCTTTTTCTTTATGATTATCACTATTTAATTACTATTTAAGATTTCTGTGAAGAATTTGGTTAGACCTAGGGTAATATCTAAGTTTAGTTATAAGCCATATTATTAAATAGAGAGTGTTATCTTGAAGTAAAATTTTAACAGTGTTTTGATTTAGTGTCCGATATCATAGAAATATTTGTCACGAACTTTGGAATCCGGCTAGCCACACCTCGGCCTGGAAAAGCATAGTCACAATGGCGCCCGAGCAGGGACACTAAATCAAAACCAATAAAACGTGCTAAATTAAAGACTTAGCCTCAGTTCAAGATAATAACTATTTTGTGGCTAAAAACTAAAGCGATTGTTGGCACACTGACCGTAAGGTGAATTGGGCAAAGTAGTTAAAAGAACTACAGTGTCGTTCCCGGGTAAAAAGCGAGTCGAAAGTAGTTGAAGGCGGCTACATCCTCGCCGCATTGTCAAGGACAAACCAAGGGTAGTAGAAAAAAAAACTGCATTGTTCCTTGCATGCGTTAATCGAGTAAGCATAGATAAAATAGTTCTATGCCAATTTTATTATAAACAAACTCGACATAAAGGACCCGTTAGTAGCTAACAATATTGTTAGCAATTATTATTAATAAATTATAAACTTTTATTTCAGAGTCTAATACAGGTTATGATTTAAATTTGTTGGGTTTTAGCGTTTTTCATACTCCACCGAATACTAAACGATAAGCATTCGGTAGTACAGCGGGATTAGAGAAAAAGCAAATATTTTCTAATAACCAGTGACGAGTTGAGCGGACATTAGAATGGTTAATATGTCCTGGACTTACTCCCTTCGAAAGGATGACCTTGTCATCTATGCACAAGAGTTCGGGTATTGCGACGAAGGAACAGTTGAAGAATTGCGCAAGCGGTTTTCCGCCATAGTTACAGAAGGCAGCGACGACCCACAGCTAAAAAAGCGCCTACAAGAATTAGAAGCGAAGCATTCGGACAAGAGATCGACTTCGCCTCGTCACTTAGGGGTACCAACCATGTCAGGCATACCTAGCCAAGAAGACCCGCCAAAACAGATAATCGTGTCAGGTACGCAAGCAAGTGGAAGTAGCCATAAGGTCGCCATGGCGCACAGCAACATAATTGACCGCGTGCGAAAGTGGACGGTTAGGTTCGAAGGGGGCCAGGACCCCTTTGAATTTATCGAAAGGGTGGAAGAGCTCGCAATTGTGTACAGTCTGGGTAAGGATCACCTACCCAGAACAATGCCGGAGCTATTGAAGGACGGAGCCCTCACTTGGAGGCGTAATAATAAAAAAGGATGTGACTCATGGCATAGCTTCAAGACAAAATTCTTGACCTACTTTTTACCAGGTCGGTTCTTTGAGCGATTAGAGGACCAAATACGAGGCAGGATGCAAGGGCCTCGAGAGAGATTTAAAGAATACAGCTTGCAACTTATAGACCTCATGCGGCATGCAAATCAGACCGAAGAGGAGAAGCTGGAATGTGTATTTCGAAATTGTGGGCAAGAATATCAACTATATATTCGACGTCGAGACTTTACTACGTTTGAAGAACTTGAGGCACTGGCCGAGGACTATGAAATTATTAAAGGCGAGAATAATCCTTCAGGCAGTGGGCCACGCAATAAAGACGAATATCATCGACTAGCCAGTCAGAACTCCCCACAAGAGAGCGTGCCAGTTCAGCCTAGGGGTGAACAGCAGAACCACCCTCCGCCTGAACAACACAAATCCTCGAACACTACGAGTCCAAGTCATACATGTCGAAAATGCAGCCAGCAAGGTTACGACGAACCGGGCAACCGCAACTCAAAACGGTATCATCGCAGAAGAGGAGGACCCCGCGGTGGGACCACCACTAGCGGTCGCCAACAACAGCCAGCGGGAAATCAGACTCGATCAGAACCGAGGGCCGAACGAGTCCAGCCAGTAACATCCTCGGAAGAACCCAAGTGCCTGAAATTCGACGACCGCAGAATTTGCGCCCAGGTCACTATAGGGCCACACCACGTAGAGGCGGCAATCGATACAGGGGCTACCAGAAGCTTCGCCAGTCAAACCCTAGCAGACAAAATAAGAACAACGTCCAACCGCCAGCTCATACCCACCAACGTACGCCTGGCCGACGGTTCGCTCAAAGTCGTAAACGAAGCCCTAATCGTCACAATTGAAATGGGATCCAGCCGATGTGAATTACCTCTGCTTATCCTCCTCGGGGTCGCCGATGACCTCTTGCTCGGGATGGATTTCCTACTAAAGGCAGAAGCGATATTCACCTGCGGTGGACAGATGATATGTCTTCGAGCCACCGAACAACCCGGCACAAGCCCAGCAGCATGCACGACCATAAGCGAAGAACCCAAAAGGTTACCAGAGCACGTAAACAAATTTCTACAAGAAGAACTCGAGAAATTTAGTAAGCTTTAAGGGCCAGCGAACATTACCCGCCATAAGATCGTCATGTTGGCCGACCGACCTTTAAAGCAGCGATATTTTCCCTGAAATCCGGCCATGCAAGACATCATCAATAAAGAGATCGATGAGTTGCTGAAGAAGGGGCGCCTAGAGCCGTCACATAGTCCGCATAGTGCACCGATACTACTGGTGAAGAAGAGATCGGGCACCTGGAGACTCTGCGTGGACTACCGTCAGTTGAACGCAAAGTCTGTTCCTGATGCATACCCACTGCCGCGAATTAACCACATTTTGGATCGGCTGCGTAACGCAAAATACATCAGCAGTCTAGACCTAAAAAATGGGTACTGGCAGATCCCGATGGATCACCACAGCAAGCAGTATACAGCCTTCACTGTGCCAGGACGTGGTTTATTTCAGTGGAGCGTGATGCCTTTTGGGCTGCACTCGGCGCCCGCCACATTCCAGAGGGCGTTAGATAAGGTGATCGGGCCAGAACTTGAACCATTTGCGTTTGCGTATCTCGACGATATCATCGTCACGGGTGGCTCAGAAGAGGAGGACCTGCATAATTTAAAAGAAGTATTCCGACGACTGCGGGCAGCGAATCTAAAGCTAAATGTAGAAAAATGTAAATTTTTCCGTGTGGAAACTAAATATCTTGGGCATGTGGTAAGCGAAAATAAAATCCATACGGACCCGGACATGGTTGCCGCTATAAAACAGCTTACACCACCCACAAGTCTACGAGAGTTGCGCCGATGCCTAGGAGTAGCGTCATGGTATAGACGATTCGTGCCAGACTTCGCTACCATTGTCCACCCAATGACTCTACTGCTCAAGAAGGGTAAGCATTGGCGATGGGGACCTGAGCAGCAACAGGCGTTCGACAATTTAAAAGATAAACTCACGCAAGCCCCAGTCCTAGCATGCCCAGACTTCAGTAAGCCCTTCGTGCTTCAAACGGATGCGAGCGATTACGGGCTCGGAGCGGTCTTGACCCAAGATTTCGATGGGATGGAACGTGTCATAACTTATGCCAGCCGACACCTGATCCCCGCAGAGAAAAACTATAGCCCCACCGAGAAGGAGTGCTTGGCCATAGTTTGGGGCATGAAGGGTATAAATTCATAGTCATCACGGACCACGGCTATAGTCTTTAAAATGGCTCAATTCTATAGAGAGTCCATCAGGGCGCATAGCGCGGTTAGCCCTCGAACTACAGCAATATAGCTTTGAGGTCCAATACCGACGAGGAAAATTTAATGTGGTCGCTGACGCACTGTCCCGACAGCCGCTAGAGAATTTATGCAAGGTAACAGAAGCGATAGAAAACACTCAACATTGCCGCTGGCTAGAAAAGCGAAAAATAGAAATAAAAGAAAATCCCGAAAAGTTTGCGGATTATTTAGAAGAGAATGGCCACTTATATCGCCATATACCCAATC
Organism: Coremacera marginata; assembly: GCA_914767935.1. NCBI lineage: Eukaryota > Metazoa > Arthropoda > Insecta > Diptera > Sciomyzidae > Coremacera > Coremacera marginata. Next base: position 117,339,926 of record OU612045.1, read on the forward strand.
AAATAGGCGACGAAGATTCCGCCCCCTGGAAGCTATGCGTACCAACACATTTACGTGCCAGGGTTATGGAGGAGAACCATGACCAGCCCAGCGCAGGCCAGCTCGGAATTAGAAAAACGATTGCGAGAGTGGCTAGTCGGTATTATTGGCCGGGTCTCTTCAGGGACGTGAGTAAATATGTGAGGCGCTGCTCAAACTGCCAGCGATACAAGCTGAGCCAGCAGGCCACAGCTGGTAAAATGCTAACGCGTATTGCCGACGATCCTTGGTCTGTTGTCTGCGCAGACTTTGTCAGACCCTTGCCGCGTTCCAAACACGGGAACACCATGATATTGGTCTTTTTCGATAAGTTCAGTAAGTGGACCGAGGCCATTCCTCTACGAAAAGCAACCAGTGACAGCTTGCGGAAGGGTTTTAGAGAGCGTATTCTTTCTCGTTTCGGTGCCCCAAAAGTTATCATCACGGATAATGGCACCCAATTGTGATTGGTACCAAACAACAATTTACCGCACCATACACGCCCCAAGAAAACCCTGCGGAACGCATCAACAAAACGTTAAAAAGGATGATAGCCCAATTCAGCGCAGACCAACATAAAACATGGGATGAGCACCTCCCAGCATTCGTACTAGCCATCAACAGCAGCAAGTCTGACGTCACCGGCTATAGCCCTGCTTTCCTGGTACAAGGTCGCGAACCGCGACTACCAGGCGCTCTGTATGACGAACACACGTTTGGAACGGGTCGAGAATCACAGACACCAGCAGCACGTGCCCAGCAGTTGCAGGAGGTCTTCGAGATCGTTCGCCGAAAACTTTGCCAAGCCTCTCATGACCAAGCACGCCATTATAATTTGCGTCGTCGTGACTGGAAGCCAGCAGTCGGTGAACTGGTCCTAGTCAGAGAGCACCCGCTATCCAGTGCAGCCAAGCTAGCTCCGAAATTCGAGGGGCCTTACTGTGTCACGGGGTACATTTCGCCACTCATCGTCCAAGTGCAACGAAAAGGTGAGCCACGTAGCAGGAAAGCACATGTAAGTGAACTTAAAAAGTTTTATGACGAGTCACTTGACCACAATTAAATAATAATTTTAGCCTCGGACCAGTGGTGGCAGCAACCGCTTAAACAACTGCCAGTGGCGGCAGCACCCGCCGAAACAACTGCAAGGCGCAGCAGCAACCGCTTAAACAACTGCGGGAGACGCAGCAGCAACCGCGCAAACAACTGCCAGCTGGCGACTAGGATAGACGAAAAGTCGGCCAAAGCGCAGCAGCAACTGCGACAAACAACTGCGGGAGAACGCGGCAGCAACCGCGCAAACAACTGCCAGCTGGCGACTATGATAGATGAAAAGTCGGCCAAAGCGCAGCAGCAACTGCGATAAACAACTGCGGGAGACGCGGCAGCAACCGCGCAAACAACTGCCAGCTGGCGACTATGATAGATGAGAAGTCGGCCAAAGCGCAGCAGCAACTGCGACAAACAACTGCCAGATGCGGCGGCAACCGCCGAAACAACTGCCAGACGCTGCAGCAAATGCGGAAACAACTGCAGATGCGGCAGCACCCGCCGAAACAACTACAGATGTGGCAGCAACCGCCGAAACAACTGCCAAATGGCGACTATCATTGTACAGAAGTTGACCAACCCGCGGCAGCAACCGCGCCAACAAATGCCAAGGACAGCCACTGTTGAACATTTCTACGCGGGAGGAACCCTCGAGCTTGTCGTCAAGCGCTAGCCCACCAGCATGTCATCCATAATCATGTTACCCACGATGTGCAGCTCCTGAGTCAGCAAAATACCAGCGCAATTTATCACGTCGACTATTTCCTTAGGCGAAAATTCAGTTAACCTTATATATTAATTTTTCCACACGGGTGCCTATCATTATTCTGAGGCTTACGTAATTACTTGGTCAAGATTGTCGTGTTTGACATTGGTTGACTCACACTACCAACCTCAAGTTGCATGTAAACGCAAACTTACTATGCACACGAAAAGTCATCTACAACCCTGCAGAGTCTATCGCAAAGTTGTTAGCATGACGCACGTTGTACTGAATCGTTAAATTAAATCAAAACTCAAACCGACAACAAGTAGTCAACAAGTGTGTGTTGAAATAAAACAGATGCAGTTAAAACTTTTGAACATTTAATAAGAAAAAAAAAAATATATAGAAAGCTGATTTTCGTTGCACTACTCGAAGAAAACACAGCGGCGAACATATAATCGTCACATCACAGTGCCAGTGAAGAAAAAGAGAAGAGAAGAAAAAAAATAACGACCATGAAACGCGCGAGAGATTGCTCCACCGGGAGCGCCAGTCCCGCCGCAATCGAGGAAAAGTTATGCTTTGCCCAGGCAGATCACGGTACATCGACGACCATAGCGTCAACAGCACCAGCGTTGTCTAGGACGACCGCAAGCCAGTGCGCAGGCGCTTCGCAGCAAGTTGAACCGAAGGTAATCCTTAATTACCCCCCAGGACCTGGCAGCATCGCTGTTTACAACCACGATTATGGGCGAATTGAGTGTGGATTGTTCTTGAACGATACACTGATCGACGTGTTCCTGAAATGGTTAGTCACCCAACAGTCGCCACAATTGCAAGCGGACGTAAACATTTTTAGTACCCACTTCTTCGACCAACTCATACGACCAGGCGGTGATGCGACGCCACAGGGGCGTTACGAACGCGTCCGACGTTGGACCAAGAGGGTACAGCTGTGTCGCAAGCGCTAAATCATCGTGCCGATAAATGAGGCATATCATTGGTATGTGGCCATCGTTCGCAAGAGACAGAGGCCGAACGCCTCCAACCAACTCGCCTGGATCTGGGTCCTAGATTCATTGGACAACAAGCCTCGGGACCACGTTGCCCCAGTACTGAGGAAGTATTTCCAATGCGTAGGGAACGCAACTTTCCCTGAAACCTCGAATATGGTGTGGGATGAAGAAGTCATGCCGTACTACGCAGTGAAAGTGCCACAACAAACGAACAGCAGCGATTGTGGGGCCTTTGTGCTCCATTTCGTCGACATGTTCCTGCGCAATCCTGACCAAGACTTGCGAGAGGTCGGTAGATCGTGGTTCCCACCAGAGGCAGCAGCCAGAAAGCGTCTCGAGCTCGCCCAGCTCATACAAAGCCTCGTAAGTGAACCAGTGCGTGCCAGCCTGCCGCGCTTATACTTACCAGGCCTAGCCGTGGTTGTCGACACCTCCATGCCAGACGCAGAAAATCAAACAACGACGAAACGGCCAGCCTCACGTCGACTACGGCGAGATAGTTCAACGTCAAGTGAGACAACAACAACGACGTCAACGTCGGCTTCGTCCGATTCAGACACATTAGACAGCCAGAGCGATCATGCCAGCAGCTCACTCCCCAGTCGTCAGCAGAATGCAAGCCGCCCAGTGAGCACAACCACTACACCGCAACGCAAGCAAGGGGTCATTCATATTTCTCCAACCCAGGGCTTGCCTGCCCCGCAAGCCAGCGTCGACAGAGACGCCACGCCACACGCCTTCGAAGTCGACTAAGTCCAACAAGCTGATCCACCCAATCAGCAGCAAGTCAGCTACAGCGGCGCGTCATCATGCGCCCACGACCGCAGCACCCATCGTTATTACGTAGTCGAGGGCCTTTTAGAGCAACAGAGTGCTCACATTATGAAGCACCAACTCTCTGCCGTATCCACAGGTAATCCAGCCGTCGACACCTCAACCACCTGGATTAGCCAAACTATCGGTACGGGGACTCTAGCAGAGGCTCAGAGCGAGGCCACCAATTTTTCACTTCAACCAGATCGGGACGAGAAATCGTATTTGCGCTCGCCAGACAGCGACTCATCAGAGCCAATGCAACTCGGCGAACTGATCGAAAGATCATGTCCATCAGCCATCGATGATTGCCTGTCGCTAACGGCACTCAGCGAGATGGACCTGGACGAGGGCAGGCCAGCGGATATAGACCCCTATACATTTCGCCAATGGGTACCCGAGCCAAGTCATCCCAACGACGACATCCCCCACGACCGCTTGATGGAGCTCATCGCGGCCAAGCGACAACTGTGGAGACCGGGCAAACCTCTTCGATGCCTGATGAGCGTCGATCAGCACCAAGTCCGAGTCGTAATGAACCGCAAGGGCGACGTCTACAAAGGACAAAAATTCCCAGTGAATTTTGCCATTACATGTTTTAATGTTTTTCGTTCTTTTCTAGATTTCCGACCGGGTCACCATGGGGCGAGGATGCGCTCCACACTCGCACGACACGCCGTAACCACCCATTGGGAACGACCGCCGTAGGCTCTAGATGAGCGGGGTAGTATTTCCCCACGCAGTCGCTTTAGATAAAGCCAAATAGAATTTATTTGGTATTAAAAAAATAAGTTAGGATTAGTTATAGGTTAAGAAGCTATCAATATAGTTCAGTACTTAGAATAAGTTAAACATTGAAGTTAAAAGGAAAATAATAATAATAAAACAAATGAATTTAAATATACTAGGATTTATTCAGTTTTGTTATTGAGTAGGGAAGATAGTGGTTAGACAAGGGCTCTGTTGATTCCCAAGGGAATTCATGCAATTCATAAGACCTTACCCCAGAAGCCGCTCTTCATGCCTTAGTGCATAATTTTCGCGCTGGGTAGGTCATTATTGCGTCAGCTTCCAACTAATTACTTTTTACTTCTCTATTTGCATGTACAACGGATTTCATTTATTGAGAGAGACACGAGCAATAACGGAATAATCGGATGATGCTGATGCGCACACACAAATATGCACCAGGTACAGACATCATGCCACCAGCCAAGTGCGTGCTATAAGTCACGTAGGCCAGTACAACAACTTCACATAAGTGAGAAGGAGAAGCGAACACCATGCATGCTTGTAGGAAGAACAAGCAGCCGACAGCTATAAAAGAGCCAACATCAAAGAGAACTTGGTCAGTCGGTTAACAACCATCGTCAGCATAGTGTCAGTCAATTAGTAACCATCGTCAGAATAGTGTCGAGAGTAAATAAGTCATCGTACGAGCAGCTGCCAAACCGTGCAGCACGTAGTCGGGAATGTTCAAACGCGTACGCGTACAGTCAAGTCGGACTGTGGATCGCCTCGTTGCCTCAGCTGACGCCTAAAATGCGCCTGAGCCTTCGACGTCGATAAGAACGTCACGCAAGCCGCGCAGCCAGCATCAACTGAGACGCCAAGTGGACTGCGCCGCCGAATCCCCGCAGCACGCAGCGCTGCCTCCACGACTTCAGTCGCTTTTATGGATTGCGACGCTGACACAGACGTCAACAAGCGCCGCCAACTATAGAAACCACCCAGGAAAAGAGTATCAGCTTCACATTATATATTTATTTCACATTATATATTTATTTAGTGTATTGTTTAGATCTGAGTTAATCGCTAAAAATCAAGCGAGACCTAGCACCACCTTAACCCTCCTTAACTATTCTTTCTTTGATCAAGCTAGGTGTAGTCGAAATATCTCTTCAGCCTGGTCATAGAAATTTCCCTTTTTTCCACCATAAATTAACCTGTCAGCCGACACTGGGGTTGTAGTCGAAATATCTCCCCAGTTAGGCCAACTGCATCCTAATCCAAATAGTCCTGAATCTAACCGAATTAAATTTACCTTTTGCTTCAATCAGATATATATATAGTATTACTTTATTATTAATTTCATTTTGTTATTAACGTGTACATATTCAACATTCATATTTTCTTCGGCCATCGTCTGGGGTTGTAGTCGAAATATCTCCTCAGTCGATTCGCCAGCCTTTTGCAATAGATCCCTATTTAACATTTCGTCGGCCATCGTCTGGAGTTGTAGTCGAAATATCTCCTCAGTCGATGCGCTGTCTTGCAGGACACCAATTATCTTTTTCTTTATGATTATCACTTCGTAGGAGCAGCTGCCAAACCGTGCAGCACGTAGTCGGGAACGTTCAAACGCGTACGCGTACAGTCAAGTCGGACTGTGGATCGCCTCGTCGCCTCAGCTGACGCCTAGAATGCGCCTGAGCCTTCGACGTCGATAAGAATGTCACGCAAGCCGCGCACCCAACATCAACAGAAACGCCAAGTGGACTGCGCCGCCAACGCCGGCAGAAGCGCCACCGAATCCCCGCAGCACGCAGCGCTGCCTCCTCGACTTCAGTCGCTTTTATGGATTGCGACGCTGACACAGACGTCAACAAGAGCCGCCAACTATAGAAACCACCCAGGAAAAGAGTATCAGCTTCACATTATATAATTATTTCACATTATATATTTATTTAGTGTATTGTTTAGATCTGAGTTAATCGCTACAAATCAAGCGAGACCTAGCACCACCTTAACCCTCCTTACCTATCCTTTCTTTGATCAAGCTGTGGTTGTAGTCGAAATATCTCTTCAGCCTGGTCATAGAAATTTCCTCTTTTCCCACCATAAATTAACCTGTCAGCCGACACTGGGGTTGTAGTCGAAATATCTCCCCAGTTAGGCCAACTGCATCCTAATCCAAATAGTCCTGAATCTAACCGAATTAAATTTACCTTTTGCTTCAATCAGATATATATATAGAATTACTTTATTATTAATTTCATTTTGTTATTAACGTGTACATATTCAACATTCATATTTTCTTCGGCCATCGTCTGGGGTTGTAGTCGAAATATCTCCTCAGTCGATTCGCCAGCCTTTTGCAATAGATCCCTATTTAACATTTTGTCGGCCATCGTCTGGGGTTGTAGTCGAAATATCTCCTCAGTCGATGCGCTGTCTTGCAGGACATCAATTATCTTTTTCTTTATGATTATCACTATTTAATTACTATTTAAGATTTCTGTGAAGAATTTGGTTACACCTAGGGTAATTTCTAAGTTTAGTTATAAGCCATATTATTAAATAGAGAGTGTTATCTTGAAGTAAAATTTAAACAGTGTTTTGATTTAGTGTCCGATATCATAGAAATTTTTGTCACGAACTTTGTAATCCGGCGAGCCACACCTCGGCCTGGAAAAGCATCGTCACACAATCAAAGTGTAAAGTGAAGTGTCAATACACCGTCAAACCTCACATTGAAGAAAAAAGGTAGCCAAACGGTCTCCATCGCACAGCCATCGCATGTCAGAAAAAATAAAAAAAAACACAAAATTTTATAAATTATATTATAGTTACTGAAGCTTATAACTATAATATCAACAAATAGTTGAAAATTATAAAAATTGCGGACATCTGAATTTTAAGTAGCGTTTTTGTACTTTTTTACTCTTGAAATGCTCAAAAAAGGAAAAAAAACACATTATTTGAACTCAAAGATATATGATCCAATAAATTTTATCTACTACGAGAAAAAACAACTTTGAAAATTAAAATTTTGTTGAACGCTCGTCACTAATGCAGTGATAAGTGAATACATATTAAGAATGAATTATAAGTTTTTTGAAAAATACCTTGTAAATTTTTGAAGCGAAGCTTTTTACGCCTCGTTCTGTGATTTGCTTGAGTGAAATCTCAAAAACGACACTTTTATTTTTTTACAGCGTTTTCCTTAGAAAATGGTGTTTCTTTGTTCCTTGCGTCTATTATAAGAAGAAAATGGAATTTCAATACATAAAAAAACATTTCTTTAATCCTCCGCGGGGAATTGAACTCGCATCATTGTGAGTAGAAGTTCAGTACACAATCCACTGACCCAAAAGCCGCTGTTAAGCAGAGTTGTTGATTCAACATCAAGTATGTATTAGTAAAGCTATGTTGCAGTAGATCACAATATTCTCTTAATAGATAGACGATTGTGTATTCGCTATAAATACATTGCACATATTATAAATACATTCCACAAAAAAGTGCTTTTACTTGCTACAAGATATAACGACAAGTGCGTTGAAATAACAATGAATGTAGCACGTAATGAAATAAATAAAATAATAATGCAATGTAATAAAATTTACTGGTGTGAATATTAACATTTATTTTTTAATTTACTTTATGCTATATAAATTTTTTTAATTTAAAAGCAATTTTATTAAAAAAAAAATCCCTTAAATTATTTAATCTATGAAACTGTAAAAAAAATTTGCTTCTCTCGTGTGTCCAACGACGCACCTGTGTTTTGTTACTCTTTACCTTTAAATAAAAGACGCCATAATTAGTCTCTATTTAATTTTAAATTACTTATTAAATATTTATTTGATATTGAATTACTATCCGGCATCTGGCCGAATAGTAAATTTAAGCCGAATATCCCGCAACTATCCGGTTTGCATCTCTAGTTTAAATCGAGAAATTTTATAAAAGGCACTTTCAACAAGTGTAGCCGCTTCAAAAAACAAAGATCAAGAGCAAGTAAGAGCAGCAAATTGATCTAAAACGGATTGAAATTTAATTTTCGCTTTTTTTTTTAATTCGCGCTTCGCTTCACCCCGTGCTTATCTGAAATATACTCGCAGAATTTTAATTGATTTCTGGTGCCATCTCGTGTTCGAAAAGAATTTACTGCCGAAACTTCAGCGCAATTGGCCAAGAGGTTTCTTAAAAGTGGGCGTAATTATAGTGCCACCATGCCCATTTTCAGTACAGTTGCAGGCGGTAAGCATACAAACTTATTTACCAAATTTCAGTCAGTAAAATCAAATTTTAGTCGAATACAATCAAAACAGTCGGAAATATAGCATTTTATTGATATTTTGTTGGTAAAGGGGGGGAGGGGAAGGGGGTAAAACTAAGTATGCAATAACCTAATGTAGGACGCAAGTAATATACGTTTTAAGTTTGAGCGAAATCCGTTCAGCTGTTTAGATTTGTAAAAAAGTCAAACAAACAAACAAACAAAAAAACAAACATATAAACAAACAGAAAATGATTTTTACTAATTTTTATTTTCATTTCATTTTCATTTCATGGGGACTTTATTTTTATAAGTACAATAAGAACAAAGTTCTTTTACAGTGCAAAGTGTAAATACAAGAATCATTTTGAAGTTTTTGAGATTAAATGAATGCATTAAATTTAATGCATTAACATATAGTTTAAATTAAATTAACAAATTAAATTGGAAAATAGCAAACAATTAAATCTATTTGTAATAATGTGGTTAAGTTAAGAGAAAAAAAAGAAAATAGAAAATGGTCATTAGATAAGAAAAAGAGAGTAGAAGAATAAAAGAACTGTTTACCTAGTAGAAGTCCAGTGAAGAATAATGTTCCAAAATGGCATGCTTGAAATTTGCTATTCTGACTATAGATTTTATGTGATTCGGTAATGCGTTCCATAGTCTGATGGCGTTTATAAAAAATGATCATGTAGAATTTAAAAAGTTAAAACATGGAATGATAAGGATTTGGTTTCTTAACGACTTGCAAAATTGTCAAATAGTTTTTCAAATAAATAGCTGGGCGTTCTGATTTTAATTAGTTTGTGTAAGAAGATGCAATTCCTGGCATTAAGGTAACTCATTATGTCACAACCAAGTATCAAATTGGTGTATAATCAGTTGACAATCTAAGGTTCCGCAGGATGATATATATTTTACGGACAACATCGTTGATGTGATCTGTGCACGTGAGAGAAGAATTAATCTTAAAGCCAACACTTCGAACACTATATACAAGCTTAAGGTTTTTGTCACCAATTGAAAGATCAGGAATATCCCCGTGATGATTTTTTTCTTTGGATATGGTCAAAACATATGATTTTAGGGCATTTAACTGAAGATAATTTTGTTCAGCCCACTGGTAAACACAGTTCAGATCTTCATTTAGTTTATACACCAAGTCTTCCAATAGGTTTGTTTTACCAGATAGGTATAGCTGAACGTCATCAACGTAAGCATGCAATGACGTATATGTGCAGGTATTGAAAATGTCATTGATAAACAATGAGAACATAGGTGGACCAAGAACGGATCCCTGGTGCACACCACTTCTACCAAACCAACTTCTGCTGCGAAAACCTATTACCAATTTTTACTCTTTGTATCCTGCCTGTTAAGTAGCTTTTCAATAAATTTACAGCATTGTCACAAAATCGGTAAAAGTATTTTAGCTTGTGACAAAGAAGTGCATGATTAACGGTGTCGAATGCTTTAGAGAAATCAAGCAGACAAGGAAGAGTTACTCTACCATCATCATAAAAGGATCTAATGTAATCCAAGACTTTGAGGGTAGCCGTCGAGCAGCTGTGACCTGCACGAAACCCAGATTGTAAGGGAGATAAAAGATTATTATGTGCTAAAAATGATGGTATTTGATCAGCCAAAATATAGACTAATAGATTGATAGATTCATAAATTACAAAATTTTTTTCTCTCCTTACATGACTTTAAAATCAATAAAAAAACTTAATAAAATAAACATCAAAAATTGAATGTATTTAAAGAACTGAATGCAAATTTGTATTTATGAAAATATAACAGCGAAATAACAATCAACCACGACGCTTTGCTTGTCGATCAAAGCCGAAGCAAAAAATAATAAAATAAAACCAATTATAAACGACGAGTACAAGCACGCCCGCATAATTACAAAATTAACACTCACGCTGCAGAGATAACTTCTTTTTACGCTGGCAAAATTTCGTAAGTGTTTTTCTTCTGTGAAATATTACACACTTTTTATATTCTGTGTCCGTCAGATATAGTCAAAACTTTTTATGTTAATAAAAAGTGTCTTTGAAACAAAATTCACAACATATATTTTAAATGCAAACATCTTATAGTTTCTTTGCTCATAAATTTCAGCTTGCACTCTTAAAATTTGCATTAATGCAAAACACTAAATACACAAAAGTAAGGCATATAGGATTTAACTAGAACTCATTTAAATACGCTTAAATTTACTAAAGCTTAAAAACAAAACTTACTGACAATGAGTAGAATTTGCTCCGTCTCTTCAATCACTTCATAAATAAAAATATGTAAGAATTAAGCATAGAAATAAAAATGAAGGAAGTGCTGTTGTGCTCACACACACTGTACGTGTACTGAGGCATTTTTTCAGATGTCAGTGGTTGAAATTTGTGGCATTTGCTCTTGCCGAGCAAAACAAAACAAATTTATAAGCAATCGGATCTGTCAAAGCACTTGACTTCAGTGGCGCATAAATTTTTCATGGTGCCATATATTTACAGGTCGCCTTTGCTATCACTGGAGTAAATTAATAATACGTTTTGTTTGTTGTTTTTTATTGGCATTATATATACCTTATAGAATTATTCTTTAGCTCAGTTCGCTCATATTTAGGCGAAACATTCAAAAACAAAACTTAGAATTAAAAAAAAAATTGTTAGATAAAACCAAATCTATTTTGCATAAAATATATCATAATTAAATTATTTTGAACACTTTAGTGATTAACACTTTAATTGAATTATTAATATCGTCGTTTGGCGTGTAAAATCGCGTATTCTACACTCCACAGGAGTGCAGAAAAACTGCTTTCTTTTAAACTATTGAGTGGATTTTCAACTAAACTAAAAACATTTATTGAAAATTAGATACTTTCTTTGTTCTTAAATCTGCATATAATGAAAAATCCACTCTATATTAATTAAATTAAAATCCAAATTTCAATTTTGCCCTTTTTGCATGATACGCCGATATGCAATTCCAATTAGAAAAATGCGCCTGGCTGTACGCAACAACCGAATACGGCCCTGAGTGAATGTTTCTGTATTAGTGTGAACATACACCAGTAAGAAAAATGCCTCACTTTTATTCCAGAACGCCACTTCCTTATCTCTTATTTCTTTGGAATTAAGTCACAGAAACATTTGACAGAATTTGAACTAAATAATACCTCACCTTGGTAAAGAAATATTCTTGACTTTCCACATAAGAGAAAAAAATTTATGTTGTCGTGTTTTCTTTTTCAAAATTAGTGGCAAATTCCGTGTTTTGACGATACTTCAAAATAGTTGGAGGAATTCCGTATGCTTTCTTCAATCTTAAAATGTTTTCTTGAAGAATCAGTTTTCTTAAGATATGACAAGCTATAAGATTTAATTTTTAAGATATGAAATGAAAAAAAAAGATGACAATTTTTTCTTAGAAAATATTTGCTATTTAAATTATAATTCGTAAGAAATAAAAGGCTGTACAAATTTTTATTTGACTTTGTTTGGGAGTGGTGGCCGTGGCGTAGTGGGTAGAGTGTGTGACTCTTACGCCAGAGAACCCAGGTTCGAATCTATCCGACATGGAAAGTTTTTTCAATTGAATTAATTTTTCTGTTCGGCCGTCACCTCTCTGCAGACAATCGCAAACCTCAGAGAGTAAAAACTACCATGAAAAGCTTATTGAAAACATAAGCCGTTCGGAGTCGGCGTAAAACATTTTGGTCCAGTTCTCGATCATTTGTGTGCAAACATTTCACATCACACACAACACAATTGATCATATGAAGCTCGATCAAAGTCCTTTCAAGGGCTGAAATGGCCAAATCGTTTTTTTTTTTTGTTTGGGAGAAAAAATCGAAAATTTGTTCCGTCAATTTTGGACGGCAAATATGTGAAAAAATTTTGGAATTTTCAAGTTTTTTTGACAAATTAAAATTTCTTGCGAATAGTTTTTCGAAAATTTGTTTTCGTATTCCTAAGAAAATAAATCCTTATATTTAAGATTTATTCCGTGAGGAAGATCTGTACAATCTGTACAAATTTTTATTCGACTTTATAAGGTCAATAAAGTACGAGATATTTACTATGTTTTTTTTTAACGTAATAAAAATAATCCTTAATTTTCATTTTACTTCTCTCTATTGTTCATAGATTCATAGGTGAATTTAAAAATAAACGCTCTTTTCTGTCTCTGCTTTTTCAAGTCCTTTCTCTCAAAAAACGAGCACAAAAATAAACTAAACTAGAAAGGAATGAAGCTTCGGCAAGGTGCCGAAGCTAAAATACCCCCCGCGACTGAATTAAAGTATATTCGAAGTCTTTAGCCATGACAGACACGATGACATTCAATTTTATATATCTACGAAAGTTTTCCTATTTTGATGACGTCACTTTGTATGGGAGGTGGGTGTGTTTTTCATCCGATTTTGCCGAATATTATAGATATGGTTCATATTATATACCAAAGCTCATGTGAAAAATTTCAAGACTTTTATTTTACTTTTGTGGATTTCTAAGAGATTTTTGTTTAAAATAAAACCATTTTGTATGAGAAGTAGGCGTGGTTTTCATCAGATTTTGGAAAATACTATAGAGATGGTTTATATAAATTATCAAAGCTCATGTAACTTTTGTGGATTTTTAAGTTACGTTACTTTAAAAAAATGGCCACTTAGTGTGGGAGGTAGGCGTGGTTTCATCCGATTTTTTCAAAATTCATAGTCAGGATTGACATTGAAGATCACAGCTTATGTGCAAAATTTGAAGGCATTTCTTTAATTTTTGCGGGTTTTTAAGAGATTTTACTGTAAAAATATAGCCACTCTGTATGGGAGGTAGGCGTGGTTTTCATACGATTTGGCTCATTTTCAAGCTTGATCTTAATTTTTTTTTAAAAAATCTTATATTTTGAATTTCATCGCCATAGCTTTAAAATTACGGCTGTAATTGTGTCTACAGACAGACAGACAGACAGACAGACAGACAGACAGACAGACGGATAGACGGACACGGAAATCGACTCAGGAGGTGATGCTGATCAAAAATATATATACTTTTCTATACCTGCCACGCCTCCTTATTGGCGTTACAGACGGAATGACAAAGTTAATATACCCCAACGCGTACTGCGTTAAAAATACTTTTGTAAAATTAAAAGAATATATAAGAAATAAGGCATTGGAGTTAAGGCAAATTTCATAGTTTAATACTTAGAAGCGATTATTTTCTCCCCTCTCTTACCTATTTCATAGAAAAGCATTTGTCACCACTCTGATCAAAGAAAAACAAAACGAAAAGAAAGAAAAATAAAAGGAATATGCATTGATTTGCGATGCCGGTGTAGATTTTAAGAAGAATTTGTGTTGTCAACGCTTCGTGTCAAGAGTGTTATGTTTACCATTATTTACTCTTACAACATGTTCTCACGCCACTCTGAACAACATAATTCAGCTCTCATTCGTAATTCGAGGCTGAATTATGTTCCGAATTAAGGAATTCGCCAAACAATATTTGACAAGCGAATACCTCATTTGAAGGTAATACATTTCACATACGTACGTATATACATACGTATATACATTAAGTCGCCTCTCGCTCCATACAAAAAAAGTTGATCGGTCCGGTTCTTCAAAATAATCTATGGTTTATGTAATGATGATTTCGACTAAAAATATTGGCTGGTATGGTGGTAAAAAAAAAACAAACGTTAAGAAATAATAGTAATGAAAAAGTTCTTCTGCATCAAAAAATCTTAAATTATTACCGTTGGACCAAAGATCGTGCGGATTTTTATGGATTGTTTTAACTTTTTCCATATTATTTTCACTAAATTCAATTAAATATTTTTTTGTTAACTGTAAAAAATGTGTAAATTTTTTTGTAATATCATTCAATATAATTCTTCTCTTTTCACTATATAATTCAATAGATAATTTATTTGACTAAAAGTAACATAGCAAAACAAAGTGAAAAAAAATTTTATGTTAATTCTAGTGAAAATAATATGAAAAAAGTTAAAACCTAACCTAGGTTCGAACCTTGGTTCGAATCCCATCTGACACAGAAAATTTTTTCAATTGAATTAATTTTTCTGTTCGGCCGTCATCTATCTGCAAGCAACGGCAAACCTCAGAGAGTAAAAACTGCCATGAACGTGTTCTTGAAAACATAAGCCGTTCGATGTCGGCATAAAACTTGTGGGTCCAGTTCTCAATCGTTTGTGTTCAAATATTTCACAACACGCACAACACAATTAATCATAAGAATCTCGGTCAAAGTATTTCAAGGGCTGAAATGGCCATTTCGTTTTTGTTTTTTTTTTTTTTTATTTCAAAAAATTCCAGCTCACGTATGGCTATCGCTAGAGTCGAAATATTTGGGGAATCATAATAACATAAAGCAAGCATTCTAAAGAAGATTCTAAAGAGGACCCGACCCGTACAACTTTTTTCGTGAAAGCCTTAGTATACATACATACACTTTTTAACATGTGTGGCAACATTTAATTATATATATATAGTGACCGCCAATTGGTCCCATTGCACCTACATACCAAATTTCAGTATTAAAACGTGTACAGCTCAGAAATTACAATGATTTCTGAAAAGTCAGTAGCCATATGAACAATGTTCCAAATTTCCTGGAACCTGGGTTCTATCGCATACAAGCCACGCAGGTCAACCAGTATGCCACGGAATTGTTTGAAATATACTCTACAAATCGAGTTTTTGTGAAAATATTTACAGGTCAACAAAAACAAACGGACAGAAATAATAGTAATAAAAAAGTTCTTCCAATCTGCACCAATAAATTTTAAATTTTTGCAGTCTTACCGGAGGTAATGCGGGTTTTCATCAATTTTTTAACTTTTTTTTATATTATTTTCACTTAAATTCACAGTAAAAATTTTTGTTTTCTTCTTGTTTTGCCATGTTTCTTTTAGTCAAATTAATTATCTATTCAATTATAAAGTAAAAAGAGAAGAATTAAATAAAATTAAACTACAAAAAAATTTACACATTTTCACAGTTTACATTTTACAATTCATTGTCAAAAAGTAGTGTGGAAAAAAATTAATTCAATTTTAGTGAAATTAATATGAAAAAAGTTAAAACAATCCATAAAAATCCGCATAATGTTTTAGTCCAACGGTAATAATTTAACATTTTTTGACGCAGAAGAACTTTTTCATTACTATTATTTTTGACCGTTTGTTTTTTTTTTGTAACCACCATACCAGGCAATATGTTTAGTCGAAATATTTTGGGGATCATCATAGCATAAGCCATGGATTATTTTGAAGAACCTGACCGAACAACTTTTTTTTTCTAAGCAGCGTGAGGCGACTTAATGTATATATGTATGTGGGTATATGTGTTTATCACGTACA
>OU612045.1:117356128-117441056 GCA_914767935.1 Coremacera marginata
ATACAAGAAGTTTTAACAACAACAATATCACTCAGCAGAAAAACACTCGATTCCGAGAGAATAAAATCAGAAATGAAAACGGGAACAGTTTTAACAATAATATAAAGTGCTATCGATGCGGTAAAAGAGGCCACATACGTTCTCAATGCAAGTTTTCCAGCAGCAGAGGTGCAGCCGGCGAAGCAGCGTGCTCATTATTTGTTGAAAAAGCTAACATCAGCGACGTTTGGATATTTGACAGTGGAGCGACGTCTCATATGTGCAGAAATGCTCAATACTTCGAATCTCTTGAGAAAACAGTGCAGAAAATTGTACTGGCGTCAGGTGAGAGTATTAATGCTCAGGGCATTGGTACTGTTAAAATAGTGTCAGAATACTCAAGTGTTACACTCAACAATGTATTGTATGTCCCTAATCTTCACTCAAACTTTTTCTCCATTGGCAAAGCAATTGAGTATGGCAATTCTATTCTGTTTTCGGCGAATGAAGCAATAATGAAGAATAAAAATAATCATAATGTTTTGACAGCAAAATTAGAAAGTGGTCTTTTTATTGTAAAATTAAAAACAAAACCGATTGAAAATATAAGCAGTGTAGTTGAAGAAACTAATGTAAATAAATGGCACAAAAGATTCGGACATATTAATATAAGTGACTTAAATAAACTTTCTAGCAAAAATATGTGCCACGGTTTAAATATGAAATTTCTTAAAACAATTGAGTGCTTCTCTTGCGCTATGTGCAAAATACATAGTAAGCCATATCAAAACTATGGAAATATTTATTCAAAGGATGCCTTAGAGCTGGTTCATAGTGATTTATGTGGATCTATGGGTGTAAAATCTCTAGGTGGAGCATCATATTTCATCACTTTTATTGATGATTATTCACGGAGCATAAAAGTATATTTTCTTAAAAACAAATCTGATGCATTTGAAGCATTCAATAATTTTGCTGCGACCGCGGAGAAGCAGACAGGCCGCCAAATCAAAGTCATGCGAACTGACAACGGGAAAGAATTTATTAATTCACGGTTTCAGAATAATTTTTCTAGTCGCGGAATTGTGCATCAAACTACTGTTGCATATACCCCACAGCAAAACGGCGTGGCCGAAAGGGTCAACAGAACAATTGTTGAAATGGCTCGCTGTTTGTTGGAAGCATCGGGATTACCTCAAAACATGTGGGGCGAGGCTGTTAATGCTGCAGCGTACATCCGAAACAGGTCACCAACGAAAGTCCTTGCTGAGATGACTCCATATGAGAGATGGAATGGTAGAAAGCCAACGGTGTCACACCTTCGGATTTTCGGTTGCGATGCTGTCGTTTTAAAGAAAGGACCTAAACAGCGGGGCAGTAAATTTTTGCCCAAAGGTGAAAAATTAAAATTTGTTGGTTATCAAGATAACGCTAAGGGGTATAGGCTCTTCAACATGCAAACGAAGCAAATATTGATCGCTCGAGATGTTATATTTTTTGAAGAATCTTTTGAGAAGCTAAATGGGAGTGACATTTGCATCGATGATTCGTTTTGTGTCGACATATCGAAGAAAACTGGTGATGCAGTGGCTGTTGATGAAAATGAAATTGTGGAAAACCCTGAACAAATTAACGATTCTATAAAACAGAATCAAGAACATGCTGAGATGGAGCAGACAGCGTCTGGTAACCGTGAAAATGTGAGGAAAAATTCAACAGCAACTGAATCAGAATCTGAGGAGGAGCCAGTAATCATGAAAGGCAAAAGAAAAAGAGGAAGGCCCAAATTGATACGTGATGGCAGCAAAGGCAGGCCTAAAAAGGTGTATTGTACAGAGTTTAGTCCAGAAATGCTAAATGCAGTCATTGAGAATCCAAATACGATAGCTGAAGCCTTAAATTCGGAAAATGCCAAGCAGTGGAAGGATGCGATGCAAGTCGAATATGATTCACTGTGTAAGAATAATACATGGAAACTTGTGGAAATGCCAAAAGATAAAAACATAATTGGTTGCAAGTGGGTGTTTGCCTTAAAGCGAAAGTCGGATGGATCAATCGAGAAACACAAGGCAAGACTTGTAGCACAGGGCTGTTCTCAAAAATATAACGTTGACTACCAAGAAACATTTGCACCTGTGGTTCGTCACTCGACGATACGTTTGTTGCTAGCGTTATCAGCACGATATGGCTTGTTAGTAAATCATGTAGACATCGTGGCTGCTTATTTGAATGGTGACTTGGAAGATGACGTGTATATGTTGCAGCCTCCGATGTTTGAAGAACAAGACAATGCCCACAAAGTCTGTAAATTAAATAAAGCACTGTATGGCCTCAAACAAGCAGGCCGAGAGTGGAACAGAAAAGTAACAGATATTTTGCTACAGATGAACTTTAAGAGATGCAACTCCGACACTTGTGTTTATGTTAAGCAAAGTGGGCACAATATTTGTATCATAGCTCTGTATGTCGATGATATGCTGTTGGCATGTTCAAGTCAGCTTGAGAAGGTGAAATTTATCGATTCTCTCAACCAATATGTGGAAGCTGTTGATCGAGGTCCGATATCGTTTTACCTTGGAATGGAAATCGAGAGATCAACGGAACGTGGCGACATTGTTATTCATCAGAGGCGCTATACCGAAGAGGTACTCCAACGCTGGGGTATGGCAGAATGTAAGCCTGTGGGAACCCCTTGGGCAGATGGCACAGTGTTGCAGAAATGTGATAGGCAATGCGAAGGTTTAGACATCAAGAGCTATCAAAGTTTGATAGGAGCTCTTATGTATTTAGCAGTTATTTCGAGGCCAGATATCGCTCATGTGGAACAGGGGGAACAGGGGGCGAACCTTCACATGGCAACGTGTCTGACCGCCTCAACCTGGCGAGGCCAGCATTATCCATGTCGAAATCGTCTCAAGTCGACTCAAACCTCCAAGTGGTGTTCCCTGGGCAACGGCAAACTGGCATCCGTCAGTTTGACGGCTAATTTGAGCGGCGGGTCGATCCATAGACCTTAAACGTGGAATGTGCGCAGGGTTTGGGTCCCGCCACATTACTACTGCCCAATGAAAACTAAACCAGCCTCGGATAAGAACCCCAATTACGTTGACGACCACCGCAAACGAAAAACGGACAATGATTTACGGATATGCACCTGGAATGTCCGGACCCTTTATAGGGAAGGTGCCATTATCCAACTGGCGGAAGCCCTCAAAACAATACAATCTGACATCACCGCCATCCAGGAAATGCGATGGAAAGGGCAAGGCTGCTCTAAACAAGCACACTGCGATATCTACTACAGCTGCCATGCGGAGAAGCGCGAATTCGGATGTGGATTCGTCGTTAGCCGGAAACTACGCCACCTTGTTTCCCGGTTCACACCTGTGAACGAAAGATTGGCCACGATCCGCATCAAGGCAAAATTTTTCTACATAAGCCTTATTTGCGCGCACGCCCCGACGGAGGAAAAGGACGAAGCCGTCAAGGACGCTTTCTACGCTAGTCTTGAGGACGTATATGACCACCTTCCGGTCCATGACGTGAAAATAGTCCTCGGCGATTTTAATGCGAAAGTCGGAAGGAAAGGCATCTTTGGCCCCACTGTCGGTCAGTTCAGTCTTCACGAGACCTCCACAAACAACGGTCTAAGACTGATCGACTTCGCCGCGGCACGAAACATGGTAGTTAGTAGCACCAGATTTAAGCACCTCGACATCCACAAGGCCACCTGGCTGTCCCCGGATCAAAAAACGCGAAACCAAATTGATCATGTTGTAATCGACGGAAGGCATGCCTCTAGTGTTCTAGATGTGCGTACATTTCGGGGGGTCACCATTGACTCCGACCATTATCTTGTTGCAGCCAAGATCCGCATGCGATTATGCAATGCCAAGAACATACGCACAGGAATGCAACGAAAGCTAGATGTCGCTAAGCTGCAATTACAACGGACTGCCGAAGCCTACTCCGCTCAACTCTCGGTTAAGCTCAACCAACCAACCTCTGGACTCGACGACGCCGGCGGACTTTGGGTGCATATATCCCACTCCATGCGCGCTGCCGCTGAAGAAGTCATTGGTTTCCGGCGCCCGCAACCTCGGAACCAATGGTATGATCAGGAGTGTCGCATTGCGACTGCAGTAAAAAACGCCGCTTATAGAAAAACGCTGCAGTCAGCTGCAACGCGAGCCGTGCGAGAAAACTACCGCGAAAAGAGGAAGGAAGAGAGGCGCCTTTTCAGACGCAAGAAAAGAGAGCAGGAAAAGCGTGAGCGTGAGGAACTAGAGGTATACCAGGGCAAGAAGGATGCACGAAAATTCTATCAACAGGTTAAGCGTCTAACCCAAGGTTTCAAGCCCGGAGCATCCACTTGTAGAGACGAAAATGGAGATCTGAATACGGATACACAGTGTGTGCTTAGATTGTGGAGACAGCACTTCTCCAATTTACTTAATGGCGACGATTCCACCAATGCCGCCCATCGAGAGCACAGTGCAGTGCCACCAATCGACGATGACGGAGTGGAAGTATCACCACCTAGCCATGAAGAGGTTCGAGTTGCTATCCAACGACTCAAAAACAATAAAGCAGCGGGTGCTGACGGCCTGTCAGCTGAATTGTTTAAAACCGGCGGCGATGAATTGATAAGGCGCATGCATCAGCTCATCAGCAAAATATGGCTAGCAGAAAGCATGCCCGACGATTGGAACCTCAGTGTACTGTGCCCTATACTTAAGAAAGGAGACCCTACAATCTGCGCAAGTTATAGAGGTATCAGTCTTATTTCCATCGCATATAAGGTTCTCTCAAGCGTACTGTGTGAAAGATTAAAGCCAATTACAAAAACACTGATTGGACCTTATCAGTGTGGCTTTCGACCTGGTAAGTCCACCATAGACCAGATTTTCACGCTACGACAAATCCTGGAGAAAACCCACGAAAATCAAATTGACACACACCATCTCTTTGTCGACTTTAAAGCTGCGTTCGATAGCCCGAGAAGGGATTGCCTATACGCAACAATGTCTGAGTTCGGTATACCTGCAAAGTTGATCAGACTTTGCAGAATGACGTTGAGCAACACACGCAGCTCCGTCAAGGTAGGAAATGACCTCTCCGAAACCTTCAATACCGAAAGAGGTTTCAGGCAAGGCGATCCACTGTCTTGCGATCTCTTCAACATCATCTTGGAGGGGATCGTACGAAAGGCCGGTGTGCATCGTAATGGCACCATTTTCTCTAAAGGTGTCCAGCTCCTTGCTTACGCTGATGATATTGATATTGTTGGCAGAACCAAGAGAGATGTTACCGCTGCTTTCGCCGCTATCGAAAAGGAATCAGCCAAAGTGGGTTTGACGATAAATGAGGGTAAAACAAAGTATATGCTGTCTACAAACAAGGGAGCGTTTAGTCTCCCGTTTAGACTCCCACGTTTCATCCGGCAGCTATAACTTTGAAGTAGTCAAGGAGTTTGTATACCTTGGCACCGCCATTAATACTAAGAACGAAATCAGCCTGGAGATAAAGCGAATAACAATAATTGCTAATAGGTGCTACTACGGGCTCAGTAAGCAACTAAGTTCCAGAGCCCTCTCTCGATCGACAAAACTAACACTCTACAAGACGCTCGTTCTACCTGTGCTGCTTTATGGCGCTGAGGCAGGGGTAGTTTCGCAAACTGACGCAGCCGCTCTGGGGTGTTCGAGAGAAAAGTTCTTCGCAAAATCTTCGGTCCTGTTCGAGTCGGCGATGACTATCGCATCCGAATGAACCACGAGCTGTATGAGCTCTACGAAGACATTGACGTAGTTCGGCGTATAACTGTGCAGCGACTACGCTGGCTGGGTCATGTCCATCGTATGGACGACGAAGCTCCAGCGAAAAAGGTGCTCGAAGCGAGGGTCGCTGGTCAACGACGACGAGGGAGACCATGCCTCCGATGGATGGACCAGGCTGAGGAAGCCCTAACCGCACTTGGTGTATCCGATTGGAGAAGGCGCGCGCAAAGCAGAGGCGCCTGGCGAGAGCTGATGAGGTCGGTCGAAATCCGGACACGGGTTGTCACGGCCACCTAAGTAAGTAAGTAAGATATTGCTCATGTAGTATCAAAGTTATCACAATTTAATTCTCATCCTCATAAAGAGCATATGCAAGCTGCAAAATATGTTTTGAGATATCTCAAGAAACATCCAGTAGGTAAATTAAAGTTTTCTAATAATCAAGAAAATTTTGTGTGTTTCACAGATGCTGACTGGGGTTGTGACTCATGCGATCGTAAATCCTTCACTGGGTACGTCATGTTTGTGGCAGGTGGACCTGTGGCATGGGAGTCGCGTAAGCAATCAGTCGTTGCATTAAGTACGATGGAAGCAGAGTACATAGCTTTATGCCAGGGTACTAAAGAAGTCATTTCTCATCGTGGTCTGTTGAGCGAAATGGGCTTTGTGGAGTATATTAGCAAACCAACAACAATATTCTGCGACAACCAAAGTGCTCAATTTCTCGTCAAGAATCCGACGGTGCAGAGAAAGAGCAAACATATAGACATACGGTATCACTTCATTCGGGAGAAATATGAAAATAGAGAAATAGAAGTTGAATACATCTCTACAACTGAGAATGCTGCTGATATACTTACGAAAGCTTTGACAAAAGGGAAGCATAGCCATGCGTGCAGTTTGTTAAGAATATAAATATTTTTTTTTTGTTTTATGGAATTTTGAATTTGTTGGTGTTTGGATTGAGCGGGAGATTGTTGAATCTAAATGCAACTCTGCAACCCAAACTCATCTTTACCAGTATTTGAGATAATTTGTTATTCTCTTTAACTATCATTCGTAAAATCATTTTTAACTTCATACCATTTATGTTTAACCTGGACTACTCCTAATAAAGTATTGAATTGAACATCACGTGTTTATTATCTCATCTGCGCATAATTCGGTTAACATTATTATTATTATTATTATTATTATTATTATTATTGTTAGTATTATTATTATTATTATTATTATTATTATTATTATTATTATTATTATTATTATTATTATTATTATTATTATTATTATTATTATTATTATTATTATTATTATTATTATTATTATTATTATTATTATTATTATTATTATTATTATTATTATTATTATTGTTATTATTATTATTATTATTATTATTATTATTATTATTATTATTATTATTATTATTATTATTATTATTATTATTATTATTATTATTATTATTATTATTGTTATTATTATTATTATTATTGTTATTATTATTATTATTATTATTATTATTATTATTATTATTATTATTATTATTATTATTATTATTATTATTATTATTATTATTATTATTATTATTATTTTTATTATTATTATTATTATTATTATTATTATTATTATTATTATTATTATTATTATTATTATTATTATTATTATTATTATTATTATTATTATTATTATTATTATTATTATTATTATTATTACTATTATTATTATTATTATTATTACTATTATTATTATTATTATTATTAGTATTATTATTATTATTATTATTATTATTATTATTATTATTATTATTATTATTATTATTATTATTATTATTATTATTATTATTATTATTATTATTATTATTATTATTGTTATTATTATTATTATTATTATTATTATTATTATTATTATTATTATTATTATTATTAGAATAAAGAATATATATAATATAAGGGACAGCAGTCAAAATATGTGGGATTTTTCAGTGATGCATAGTGTAATTTAATGTTCTTAACTATGTTCAACAATGCCACTTCCATCTCTTGTGGAGTAACTGCAAACTTTCCTGTCGTTTTATTGTGTTTGTGGTGTGACTTGTTGATAAGCGCCACACATAACTCAAAATTCGTTGCAATCTTTTAAGTGAATTTTTATGCTGAATCAAGTAAATTTGGCTTGGGTATTCTGTTGTTAAGACCGCGATTGTTTGCTCATCTTTTTATTCTAATTTAGGCTGAACCGATAGATGGTTGGAGAATTTCTTTGGCCATATATATTCCTTTCCATAAATTTGATGTCATAATGGATTTTTGAGAGAGACCTCTTGAGATAAGATCAGCTGGATTGTCTTGTTATTCGACATGTCTCCACTGCTCAGGTATCGTTGTATCTTAGATGATTGCAATTTGATTGGCGAAAAATCTTTGAAATGAAGAGGATGGTAAATTTTTCCAATGTAAAACGATCTCTGAATCCGTCCACAAGAATATTTGATAGTCACATAGAGCAAGATCTGTTTTTATTCTTGACACTAACTCTGCACCCAATACGGCCGCGTATAGTTCCAGTTGTGGCATCGTTTAGTTTTTCAAATGTGCTAATCGTGATTTTGCACACAAAAGTCGGGCAATTATTGTCCCATTGAAGCAAATTGATCGTACAAAAATTGTACCACCGAAATCATTTTTTGAAGCATCTACAAAGGCATGAAGTTGGATAGATTTAACCATTACCATTAAAAATGTGGCGATGCATTTTGAAGTTATTCATTTCATGCAATTCGTCACGGAGTCTAGTTCGTCACAGTGGCGTTCAGCTGGAAGAGCTTCATCCCACGATAACTTCAGTTGCCATAGCTCTTGAATGAACATTTTGGCTGTTACTACTACTGGAGCTAAGATTCCCAATGGATCAAATAGTCGTGCCAAATCTCATGTCACTTCTCTTAGAAATTGTTTTCCTATTGCTTAGATGGACCTTGATGTACAATCTGTCTGTTGTTGGCAGCCATATCAGACCTAAAGTTTTAAATTATTCATCATGATTGTTTGTAAAATACAAGTTGACTTATTGATTATCCTGTGGAATGTGTTGAAGCAATTTGGATGGTTTGCACATCACTTACGCAATTTGAAGCCAGCTGTGTGCAGAATGTGTTAAACTTGCCTTTGCATTTCAATTGCCGTCAGCAAGTTGTTGAACCCACCAAGGCCAACGTCAACGTAAAAATCTTCTTGTAGTAGTTTCGCACCTAACGGCAGTGACATCATATACTCTTCCGAGTTGTTGGAGGCATTTTGTAGCTAGGTATGGTGCAGCTCTGGTTCCATATGTTACTGTGTTCAATTGATAATACTGAATCGGTTTCATTGGACCATTTCTCCGAACAATTAATTTATATTTTCTGTCGTCTTCATGTAAAAATACTTGCCGATACATCTTTTCGATGTCAGTTTCATGTCAGTCGAAAGCGAAGAAGAATAGAAGAAAGTTCGCTTTGAACTGCAGGTTCAGTGTTCATTAAATCATCCAAAGATTTTCTGGATGACGACCTTGCAGAAGCATCAAAGACTACTCGTAACTTTGTTGTGGTGCTGTCCAGTTTGAGTACACTATTATGACGAATAAAGTACTGGGGACTAAGGAAGTTTTTTAGATCAAGGACTGACATATGACCCAATGATATGTATTCATCGATGAATTGAATATACTGTATTCGTAGTTGATTTTGTTTTGTCAAAATCTTCTTGTAGTAGTTCCGCACCTAACGGCAGTGACATCATATACTCTTCCGAGTTGTTGGAGGCATTTTGTAGCTAGGTATGGTGCAGCTCTGGTTCCATATGTTACTGTGTTCAATTGATAATACTGAATCGGTTTCATTGGACTATTTCTCCGAACAATTCATTTATATTTTCTGTCGTCTTCATGTAAAAATACTTGCCGATACATCTTTTCGATGTCAGTTTCATGTCAGTCGAAAGCGAAGAAGAATAGAAGAAAGTTCGCTTTGAACTGCAGGTTCAGTGTTCATTAAATCATCCAACGATTTTCTGGATGACGACCTTGCAGAAGCATCAAAGACTACTCGTAACTTTGTTGTGGTGCTATCCAGTTTGAGTACACTATTATGACGAATAAAGTACTGGGGACTAAGAAAGTTTTTTAGATCAAGGACTGACATATGACCCAATGATATGTATTCATCGATGAATTGAATATACTGTATTCGTAGTTGATTTTGTTTTGTCAATCTTTTTTTAAGAGCAAGAAAGCGATTGTATGCTATTGCTCTTGATTCGCCAAAAGCACTTTAAGAAAATGGTATTCTGACTACAAAGCGCCCATCAGAATCTCTTGTAGTATTCTGGGTGAAGTGCCTTTCACAAAGCTGATCAGCGGGCGACAAAATAATTTGAATGTTTGGTACTTCACCGAGCCTCTAAACTGGTTCCATTTTTGGATCAATGTTGCTTTCGTCATAAGTGCAAACTCCACATGTAACGGTAGATTTTTTATTGATTTTTCCAGACACAATTGAACCAAAAATTGTGTTTTGAAGAGAAGGAAGTCCTTCGCCAAGGTGGATTTGTCCAATCGATAAGATTTGATGATAGAATACCACTCCCAACAAAATGTCGATGTTACCTGGACGTTAAAATTCAAGATCGGTTAGGCAAATATTTTTCAGTATGTTCCAATTGGTTGTGTTGATGGTTTGTGACCAGCGCCGGATCAACACATAGCGCGGCCTGGGGCTAAAATCGACACGGGCCTACTTAAGGACAGAGCATTTAGCTCGTATCTTTTAACAATCAAAATATTAATTTTTACGCATTTATGTCGCATTACGTCATTAATGCTAATTTTTCTTTTCCGTTCTGCAAAAGCAAGAAAAAAAAACAAATCTTTTATCACATCAACAAAAACACCTACTTAACGATGCTTATGAAAACGTGAAGTAAGTATAAAGTCTGGTTTTCACTATCTCAGTTGTATGACGACATAAAACTTAATCAATTATAATATCACCTAAATAAAATTATTCTATGTTTTGTATAGCTCAATTCGATAATTCAGTTGTTTTTAATTTTTCTCCATAGTTAAACATAGAAGCAATGTCAACGTGTTGGCATTTTTCAATTGATTGACAGCAGTTGACCATTGAAATTGACATAGTGAAAATCAAGCATAAGAAATATTGTTTTCTGCTTTTTTTTCTGCTCATGGACATAGGACATAGTTTAGTCAAAATTTTATTAGCTCAAAAAATTTTACTAAAATCAAATTAACAAATTGAAATGCAAATAATATTTACAACTAATATGCGTTGTACTTCTCTGAATTTAGTGTCCTCAGTGTTCTTTAGTGGCCAGCAAACGCATTGTAGGTTTTTTGTGCTACGTTCGTATTTAACAAATTGTTGTACATTTGTACATTTTTGAAGTGTTGAGAGTGAAATTTTTCTTATTGGTTTTTTGTTGTATTTGCAGAATAATGATGAGATCAGATACTATTTAAAAATGTTCTTCACTGAACAGTTCTTCCCCTCTAAAGTTAGGTCGTGACAAAACCAAACTATCGCTTCGCTCGCTCCAATAAACTCTAACTTCAAATAAATTTTGTTAAAATCAAATTAAAAGGTTTTTAAACGCTAATTACTAAACAGCTACAATAATTTTTTTATGTTTGTTGTAAGTCGCCGAAAATAGTGTCTTTAATAATTTGAACTACGCATTGTTGTTTTTTATTGTTTATAATTTCTTATTGCGCTTATGCCATTATTGTCCACATTATTGACGGACGTGGTCTCGATCTGGATAATCATATTAAAGTACACAGCTAGATTGCATAAGTTGATTGCATAATTCTATGCAGTTAAGAACTGATTCTATGTCGTCAATGTAACAACTATATCGAGGGCACCAAACAATTGAAGCTCACTCTAAAATAGGTCGCACTAGAGAGGTGAATAAGGTTTTTGTTGTATAGGGATCATTAAACTCTTTTGCCCATCGTTTAATAAAACCTAAAGTACTATTTGCTCGATTTATAATTTTATTAATATGAATATGAAAGCGAAGTTGAGTATCCATTGTTACTCCAAGATCATGAAAGATATCTAAAGACTCTAATGTATGGTCAAAAATTTTATAAATACATGTGACAGGAAATTTGTGAAGGTCATGTGCTTGCATTTCTTCATGTTAAGATTCATACGATTCACGTTGCACCAGCTTTATAGCTGATGGTCTATGTCAGCTTGCTAGAGAACGGCATCATTAGCATTTTTGAAAGGAAGAAATAGTTTCACGTCGTCTGCGTACATTAAAATACTCTAATGTTTTATGACAGATGGCAAATCATTTATAAACAGTAAAAAAGAAGAGGCCCGAGGTGGCTTCTTTGAGGTACACCAGAAATGACAGGAAACTCATGAGATTTCACAAGTTTAAAAAGAACACGTTGTGTTCTATTGCATGAATAAGTTTCAATCCATCTTACAAGTGTTGTGAGAAATCTAGCCAGAGATAGCTTTAAGACTAAGAGTTTATGATTAACAACATCAAAAGCTTTACTAAAATCTGTGTATATAACATCAGCCTGTAAACCTTCTCAATTCTGAATGGTTTTGGAAGTAAATTCAAGTAAGTTTGTAACCGTAGATTTTCCAGAAACGAATCCATGTTGGAGTGGAGACAATAAAGATTTAACGCTTTGTGATAACTGTGAAACAATGATTGCATCGAAAAGCTTCGGCAAAGCGCTTAATTTTGCAATTCCACGTAAGTTATCGATTAAAGACCTGTTACCAGACTTGTGCAACGAAATAATAAAAGACGACTTCCAGGCAACTGGAAAATAGCAAGATTTTAATGAAGAAAAAAAAGCAAAGTGATTGGAGTTTCTAATTCAGTACAGCAACATTTTAATATGCATGACGGTATATTGTTGGGACCACTTTTATATGACGTTTTAAGAGCTTTTAAGTATGATAAAACCGTGTTAGTATCAATTATTGGGAGACAAATATCCCCAGATTGAACACTAAATGGATAGCTTGGATTATCATA
This sequence comes from Coremacera marginata, assembly GCA_914767935.1. NCBI lineage: Eukaryota > Metazoa > Arthropoda > Insecta > Diptera > Sciomyzidae > Coremacera > Coremacera marginata. Next base: position 117,368,955 of record OU612045.1, read on the forward strand.
GGATGAAGATGAATAGGTCGCTTTGAAAAAGTCAGCGAAAAAATTACAAATGCTATTATCGCTATCCGATTCAACAGTTTTATATTTAATAAAAGAAGAATCAATCTAGTGTTTTGTGTTGACAAAGTTCCGGAATGATTTAGCATCAGATTTGATGTTTAATTTTACTTTTATTAAATAAATATAGTAAGATTGCTTGCATAATTGACGATACTTGTATTTAATAGAGGTATAAGAACCAAAATCTGTAATACTATGAGTTTTTAAAATTTTTTATAATGCACGGATTATCTTAATTTTCTCAGTTCTTCAGTAAATCATACAGGACCAGAGCTAGTCGAGATTTTCTCTGGGGTACTGATTAAAGAAAACAATCATTGAGAATTCTATTAAAAGCAGAGACAGCCGATTCAAGGTTTTCTGGCGATGTTTTTGAATTAACGATATTTAGTCCAGATGTCAAGTTAATATTTGATACGTAGTTTTTTTCCACTCCTCCACTCAGCAGGAGGTTGAGCAATACGATTCTCTTCAGATTGTTAACTAAAACTAACAGCAATTTCTAAAATTGGACGGTACGGATCTTCAAGGAGCATGAGTGGATGTGTCCTTGAAACTGAAATAATATTGCTGTAGTCAAAATATGAATGATCTAACAATCGGCTGTTCTTGGTAAAGGAGCTGTTTAATTGAAAAAGTCATTGACTTGAAAGCTCATTTAAAAATGAATTAGCAGATGAGCATTCAGACGAAGGCAATAATATTGCAGGGTTTTCGGTGCAGCAGTTCGAAACGACACTCGGAAGATTAAAATCACCCGTTATTATAATGTGATCATTAGGCTGAAGTTTTAAACAAACTTTATTTATCGAAACCAAATGTTTCAAATATACCTCTACGTTGGAAACAGGAGAAATATATGAACATGTTACATAAAGATTTAACGCAGCATACTTTACAAGAACACATCAAAATTCAATATCGGATGCCTCAGGAATTATTATTTCTTGTGAGAAATAAGAAGACTTAACGGCAATTAAAACTCCACCGCCATTAAAAGAATTACCAGCAATAGCGTTTCTATCTTTGCGGCAAATATTGAAATTATTAGATAGAATTTCAGTATTTAGGGTGTTAGGCTTAAGCCAAGTTTCACTGAAAACAATTATGTCAAAAAGTAGGTTGTGGCTTAAAATATGTAAATATTTTAACTTTGTACTTAATCCTCGAACATTTTGGTATAAGATAAGGAATGCAAGGCAACAATCTAGCTTTTTTGTTTAGTAGTACGAATAGGTAAATTAGCTAGTGTAGTTTTAGGTTGTGATCTAGGAATATATTCGTGGATCAACGTTTTTTCAGGCCAAAAACCTTGATCAAATACTGTATTAAAGAGATCCCCAGGCAAATTTATTTTAAAAGATGATACAGTATGCTCATATGAAAACTTGAATTTGTAAACCGGAATATTCTTGTTACCAAGATTCAATTCAGAGTTTATATGATGCAAAACGTCTTCGTCGGATGTATCAAGAGCAAAACGAGATACAAATATAGATCTAGAAGGCTGCACAACCACAAGTTCCTTACAAGACGGCAGTATTATGCTATTTTTCAATATTTGTGTTGGTATAGCACCAGTTAAAACCGAGCTCATAACGGAAGTTGAAGGAACAGTATTAGTAGCAGTAAAGGCTTCGGCATAAGTTTTTTTCTTGCCAGAATTACCCGGAGAATCATCACTTACGACTATAGTTAGTACTACTTCAGAAGACTCAACCGGATGTAAATTCAGATCAGTTGATGCAGAATCATTAGTAGGGGCAATATATTCAGCATTTTGATCTTTATTTACAGACTCAGTTGATTGCGTTTTGGAAGGTAAGTTCAAAACAGGTGAAAGTGAAATTAAATTATTATTATTAACAGACGGAGGTATGGATATAGCACCAGGCTTAGCAGATTTAACAGAACTTCATATATATAAATATTCATACATAAATATTCATGAATACTATACCCTGATGTTTCTAGGTTTTCACTATTTCCAATATAGCGAAATTTGCGTCTTCGCATTGTTACCAGAGAAGGCTTAATGTTTTGAATTTGACATCGAATTATTGAACGGGTTGATTTTTGGGTATTATTGTTACTGTCACTGATTGCTGGCTTAGCAATCTTATGATGTCGTCACCGAGCACTTCTGCTTTTTCTTGTGCATCGTTTATTACACTTCTTGTTGGTATGGAATTTTCATCGATGGTATGGAATTTTCATAGCATCACATTTTTCGTGTGCCGCCCTTAAGTATTCGTGGTCTAATGGTGATTTATCGAAATGACGAATTTGGTTATCCACTTCTTAAAATTTTAACCAGGTTTGTTCAAGGTACTTTGTCTCTTGATAATAGGCCAATGTTTTCCTCACCGATGAGTCCTTTTTCACACATTCCAGATGAGCTGTTGTATCTCGTTACCCGCTTGAGTCTGGTCCTGCACGAACTTGATAAAATTGGCCATGGCCGTTGTTGATGAGTATATGACTGTTCTTTGAAGTTTCGTGAATCACTTTGTCGTGATCACGTCGAGGTCACTAGTGCTTGCGAAGGCAAGGCTCGTTTGCCTTGACTTTTAGATAACCTAGCACTTGAAACTAGTTAACCCTGACGATCACTTGAACAATCCATCACTTGGAATTGTATTGTTCCGATGAAAAGATACTCCGGCACTTGAACCAGAATATTTCTTTTAACCTGAGAAAAAAAAACGAACGAAAAATATTCTGGCACTTGAACCAGAATATTTCGTTTACCTTTAGCAAAAACAAATGAACGAATTAATTCTTAGTTACTTCTTTATTCTTATATACTTCTTTATATATAATAACATAAAAAAATTAAACAGTCTTACAGCAAAATGTTACTTAAGAACTATTGCATATCAGAGAATGTACAAATATAGTAAAAAAATTTTATTAACACCATTTAAAAAAAAAAAAACAAATTGGTGCCTTTTTATTTTTAAGAAAAGAAAATTAATAACTGTTGCTTGCAAAATGTAGCAAGAAAAACTTTTCTCAATATCTCAACTGTATCAAAAGTTAGGGATTTAAAAAAAAAAATACTTTTCTGATCACTGTGCGCCGCTAAGAAATGATTGTAAAGTAAGTCTGTAGTCTGGTTTAAAAGAATAAAGATGTTAAAACTTAAAAATTAATGTAAACTTAACACTTAACTTTTCATTAAGATTCATAAGTTTTGCGGAAGTCAAAAATTCGATGCTGGATGTAGACTTTGGTCTGAAAAACCATGCACCATGGTTTTTTGGGCGTATTTTCATTACTATTATTTTGATAGATGTTTTGTAGTGCTGTCTTAAATACGTGACTTTTCGGCAAATTAAAATTTTTGCAATTACCTGGAAATAATCGTGGCGCCTGGTGGAAATTCTACCGTATCTTCTCGGATCTCAAGATCATTAAAAAAGCTGGCAATGTGTGCTTCATTATTTTTAAATAAGCAAGTTCCATTTGCTGTGGAAACATCAGAAAATCGTGATTTTTAACATACATATATATATTTATATATTATTTTAAGCAGACCACAGTTGTATGATCGCCCAATCCAATCTCCATTTTCACAAATTATTTTCCATGTATTTCTCTCTCCAGCACTACTAGGAATGCAATTGAAATACATCTCAGTGCCACTTTCATATACTCCTTCGTGGTCTGTGTTTGTATTCCTATATAAAATATTTAAAAAAAAATTGTATAAATAAAGTTTGACATGGTAAATAGATAACTAGATATTTGTTAGGAATAAGATACTAATATTATTTTTTTACTACAACTCATTTATATCCACCAAAATGGTACGGCATTTATAAGATGCAACTTAATTTCCATAATACACGAATACTGTAGATCTCAATAACAAAATAAATGTCTAAGATAGGGCTGCCATAGGTGTACAGCACTCTTTTATTAAAAAAAAAAAACAATAATCCAATAAAAATAGTACACAGGTACACATTAGACTGGCCGTAATTTTTTTTTTTTAGAAATTTATATTTTATTTTTTCTTAAAATGTTTGTTTTGATATAAAAACAAACTCCAGAAATTTTCAGCCAAATCCGATGATGCCTAGTGGTGCCTAGTTGACCTTGAAGTTTACAATATGTGCATTATAGGGAAACCTACCTAAAGAAATAACGTTTTCACCAATAAACGGTAGATTTTAGAAATATGTATTTATTTGAGTTATGTATATTAAAATACCTGGTTTACAAGGGAGCTTTTCGTGTGAGACGGATGTATTTTCCTATAATGTTCCACCACTTGCAACAGATATTGCTTGTCTTCCTCGTCATACGTTAGCGCTCGATTAAAATCTGTTATCAATTTAACTCCCCTTTCGGCTGCATCGTTGACAACGGCCAAATTTTCGCAAATAATTTTTCCAGCGCAAAAATCATCTCTATCTTTCCACGTTACCGGATCCGAATGCAAGAAACTGCAATCAATTTGCAATCGAGTGAAGAATCTTTTTGTTTTTGCAGACACGAAATCGCTCAAATTTTTTTCAGTATACGCTCTGACATCTTCTATTGTAGTTTTAATTTTTTTCGAAATATCTTCTTCATATAATTCTTCATTGTTACCAAGGGCATTAACCATTTTTAGTTTTATATCGTAAGGGATTTGGTCATCAAAGAAAGACAGAGCAACAGCTTCTTCACTCAAATACCATAAATGATTGATAATTTTTTTTAACAAAATGATGGAAATATTTGTATCATAATATGCAGTTACATCATTTATAAGTTGCAAATCTAATCTTGGTGCATTCACAGATTTGACACATCCAAACCAATACGGAACGTAAATTCGCGTCAAAAATACACAAATGTTACGAAAGCTATTTAATTCCGCTGTCGTTAGTTTAAATTGCTCACGAAACAGAAATATTTTAAAGCAGTATATATTTTTCGACATAAATCGAGCATGCGTTGTTGCACCAGGTGCACGGAATCCCGAAAAGCCTGGTGGTTTTTCACCAATAAAAAGCAATGACATTTGCAATACTTCTTTATAATCTGCCCGAACGTATTGAGATTTCAATGCCTCAAGGCAAAATATTTTGTGGTATTCTACTTCACCCACCGTAAAAAGTTTTTCTACATCCTCATCCGATATTCCACTCTTAAAATTATTTTGGTTAATATTTGGCCAAAACTTGGAGAAGCGATTAAAAATAAGAACTTCTGGTGCAGCAGTTTTACCAAAATTTAGTTCGAAGACAGCTCTTATCAACAATTCACTAATGTGATGACGACATGGAAGAAACAGCAAGTCCCTTTTCAATTTCTTTTCTAATAAGTAGGCTGCACCCTTATTAATGCCAGTGTTACTTGCTGTTGTGTCAAAAGATATTATTTCGACTAAATTGTCCATTTTCCATTTTATCAACAAGTTAAATATTGTATCAGCTATACTTTCACCAGAGGAGTCTTGAATTTTTGGAATTCCAAGCAGTTTCTCCACATTTTTGCCAGTCACAACTAGAGCTAGTCGCTCTGATTTTTCTTTGCCTTTTACTTCTGGAAGTAGTTTGCCATCCCAATGAAGGACAAATACTTCAGGTATCTTGAATCAGAAAAATTAAAAAAAAATATTATTTTTATGCAACTAGTCACAAAAATAGATTTTTTAGTATTTACATTGAAACTTTCCAGAATCTGCTGAGCTTGTTTGCGGCGATAATCCCTCCTCATCTCCTGAATAGTGGTGCGATTGAGGACTAAAGCGTCCAATTTTATTGCTGTGGAAGTTGGGTTGACTCCCTCAATTGCTCGTAATAGTGCAGCTGCTGTTGCAGTAATTAAATGCATGGCATCTCTCGTACTAATTTTGCATTTGTCCAAACTTGCCAGCATTCTATCATCAATAAAATGGATATTTCCACGCGATTGTTGACCTTGTGTTACGACGGTGGGTTCATCGTCTGCTATATCAATTGATACATTTTGATCAACCACAGAATACGCCATTTCGCTACTTTCAGTACTACCTGAAATATCCATAGCAGATATTTGCTCTGATATTTCAAGAAAAAATAAATAAACTAATTTGCATGATAATTCAATAAAAATCTAAATTACCTAAATAAACATTTTTCTCGCGATACGTTTCAACGCGCATTTTTAATATATCAGAACGCTTTTCTTTTCGTTTCTGTTTTTCCACCATTTTTACATCTACACCAGACATACTTCCTGGTCGACCTCTTTGCCTTTGAAGAACAAGAAAGTCTTTATCCTGTTGGATCTTCATAACCGCAAGTGCATCTGACGTTGCAATGTCAAATATATAATTTTCAATGTGATCCACAAATTCCTCTTCGTTTTTCCGGTGCTTCTCATACTTGGACTTGGCATTCTTCTGCAAATTTCTCCATTTCTCATATATTCTCTCCAAGGCTTTAACAGAGTTTTGTTCTGACATTATCGGAATGTTGGCTCTTTTCCAAAAATCAGAAACAACTGCAATTGTCAATTTTGCACTGCTTTTTAAAGAATAGTGTTCCATACGCATTTTATAAAAAAAAAAATTGAAGAACCTGCTTCACTGACGGTAATTTTGCACCCAAAATTTCATTTTTACATTTTCCTATGAACAACACTAAATCATCTCCAGATCTCAGTTGGTTTTTTAATGCCATTATTTGTTATTTTTTTTATTCTTCACTATTTTTTTTAATTTTCACTTATATTCACTGTCACTTCACAGACTCTACTTAGTAATGAAACGCAAAGCTTACATGCTTGTTAATAGCTCTTTCACACTACCATCAATGTTTATTTGCAATGGTGGCTTTGGTGGTGGCCGTTACATTTTTCTTGTTTAGAAAATGTAATTAAAGAAGAATCGCGGTGAAAAAAGCAAGCCGTAAAGAGGAATCGAAATATAATGCAACACGAAGCTAACCATAAAGAGGAATCGAAATTAAATTCACCATTAGGCAAACCCTACACAAAGAGGAATTTGTATTTCTTTTTTGCAGCATGCTTCTCATCATCTCAACTTGCTTTAATTTTTTTTTAACAATTATGTATTGTTTTTTTTGGAGCGAAAGAGAGAGTAATTAAAAGAGAATAGAAAAAAGCTATGCCTTGAATGAATTATATGTATATAACAAATTTAATAGTAATAATATAATAAAATTAAATCTGTTGCACATTTTTTTTTAGTCAAAGTAAGAACAAACTTTGTCCAACGCATAAGAAAAAAAGTTTTTGGCGTAGTAAACTTCAAGGTCAACTAGGCACCACTAGGCATCATCGGATTTGGCTGAAAATTTCTGGAGTTTGTTTTTATATCAAAACAAACATTTTAAGAAAAAATAAAATTTTATTTTCCAACAAAAAAAACAAGCCATACATCGTACGGCCAGTCTAGTACACATAGTATGCAAAACATACATAATTTATAAATCTTAAAAAAAAAGAAACATCACTTGAGCAAATGAATTAAAAAAAAAGAACACTGTCTGGTTTTATTCATTACTAGCTTACACACTGCGCGCCTCGCTCGGTCAGAAATAAGAGCAATGAAGAAGTTCTTTTGCTTCAAAAAATCTTAAATTTTTTCCGTTGGACAAAAGATAATGCGGATTTTTATGGATTGTTTTTACTTTTTTCATATTAGTTTTACTAAAATTCAAATGAATTTTCTCCCATACTACTTTTAGTCAAATGAATTGTAAAATGTAAAATATGTGTAAATTTTTTTATAATTAAATTCAAATAATTCTTCATCTTACATAATATTTTATCATAAATAGATAATTTATTTGACTTAAAGTAACATGGCAAGACAAAAAAAAAAAATTTTAATTTGAATTTTAGTGAAAATAATGTAAAAAAAAGTTTAAAAATTAATAAAAATCCGCATTACCTCTGGTCCGACTGCAAAAATTTAAAATTTATTGGTGCAGATTGGAAGAACTTTTTCATTACTATTATTTCTGACCGTTTGTTATTTTTTACTACCACACCTGTAAATATTTTTACAAAAAACTCGATTTGTAGATCATATTTCAAACCATTCCGTGGCATACTGGTTGAGGTGCGTGACTTGTGTGCAAAAGAACCCAGGTTCGAATTCCATATGACACAGAAAGTTTTTCCAATTGAATTAATTTCTCTGTTCAGCCGTCATCTCGATGCAGACAATGGCACACCTCAGAGAGTAAAAAATGGCAGAAAAAGCTTCTTGAGGACATAAAAGCCATTCGGAGTCGGCATAAAACATGTAGGTCCAGTTCTCGATCATTTGCGTTCAAACGTTTCACAACACACTCAACACAGTTGATCATAAGAAGCTCGGTCAAAGTCTTTTCAAGGGCTGAAATGGTCTTTTAGTTTTTGTTTTTTTTTTTTTTTATTTCAAACTATTCCAGCTCACCGATGGCTATCGCTACAGTCGAAATATTTGGATAACCATTATAACATAAAGCATTATTTTTAGGAACCGATCCGAACACCTTTTTTTTTTGAGAGGAGCCTTAGTATACATACATACATTTTTTACAGATACATAGATGAGCAGAAAAAGTAGGCATGGCAACATTTATATATATAGTGACCGCCACCTGGTCCCATTGCACCTATATACAAAGTTTCATTATCAAAACGGGTACAGCTCAGAAATTACAATGATTTCTGAAAAGCCGGCGTAGATAAAGTGCGACACACCCATTTTTTTGAGGGTTCTGGCATTAACTATATGAACTAATCTACCAAATTTTAGTCTTTTACTGTAAAAAAGGTCTGTTTTTCGGATTTGTGGGCGTTTAAAGTGGGCGTGGCAACTTTTATATATAAAGTGACCGCCACTTGGACCTATAGTACCTATACACCAAGTTTGACTATCAAAACGTTCACATCTCAGGAATTAAAATTATTTCTAACCGTTAGCCCTGGCATCCAGTGCTTACTTAGTTATAATTATTAAGTGGTAATTAACTATAATACTTTAATAAATTAAATAAAATTATTACTGAAGAGTGGGCACAGATATAGTGCTACCATGCACATTTTTTGCGCAGCTGTCAAGAGTAAGCGTATGAACTTAAATACCACATTTTAGTATTTACGATGAGAATCGTCTGATTTATAGAAGTTCCATTGATTTGTGTGTTAAAAAAAAGTGGCGGCCGTGGCGTAGTGGGTAGAGTGTGTTGCCCATATGCGAGAGAACCCTGGTTCGAATCCCACCTGACTCAGAAAGTTTTTTCAATTGAATTAATTTTTCTTTTCGGCCGTCACCTCTCTGCAGACAATGGCACACCTCAAAGAGAAACAACTGCCATGAAAAGCTTTTTGCGAACATAATCCGTTTGGAGTTGGCATAAAACTTGTAGGTCCAGCTCTCGATCATTTGTGTTCAAACATTCCACAACACGCACAACACAATTGATCATAAGAAGCTCGGTCAAAGTCTTTTCAAGGGCTGAAATGGTCATTTCGTATTTGTTTTTCGACTACAGTCGAAATATTATATTTGAAATATTTATATAAATATTTGGGGAATCATCATAACATAAAGCATTATTTCCAGGGACCGACCCGAACACCTTTTTTTTTTTGAGAGAAGCCTTAGTATACATACATAAATTTTTTATAGATAGATAGATGAGCAGAAAAAGTAGGCATGGCAATATTTATATATATAGTGACCGCCACTTGGTTCCATTGCACCTACATACCAAATTTCACTATCAAAACGTGTACAGCTCAGAAATTACAATGATTTTTGAAAAGTCGGCGTTGATAAAGTGCGACACGCCCATTTTTTTAAGGGTTCTGGCAGTAACCATATGAACTAGTCTATCAAATTTTAGTCTTTTACTGTAAACAAAGTCTGATATATATATATACTTTTTACGGATTTGTGGGCGTTAAAAGTGGGCGTGCCAACATTTATATATAAAGTGACCGCCACTTGAACCCATAGCCCCTATGAACGTTCCTAAAACGTTCATATCTCAGGAATTCAAATTATTTCTAACCGATAGCCCTGCCAGCTAGTGCTTACTTAGTTACAATTTTTAAATTGTAATTAACTAAATAAATAATAAATAAATAAATTTCATAAATACAATACACTAAGTCAATAAAAAAATAATAAAACATAAATAAATAAATAAATTAAATAAAATTAGTACTGAAGAGTGGCACAGATATAGTGCTACCATGCGCATTTTTGGCAAAGCTGCACTGTGTTATATTTAACCCTTCGATGCGTGAACATTTTTTTACCCTTCAATGCGTGAACAGGTCCCTAGGGACCTTTTTTTATTTTTAAGTATTTTACTATGAAAAAAAATTGCAAAAATTTTTTTTATTTTTTTTTATGTTAATTATTGTCTAAAAAACAAAACTGTATATTTAAAATTTTTTTTTTTTTTTTTACATGGGTCATATGAAAGTGAATAAAATTAACATATAAAACATTTTATTTTCTATTGTTGTTGTTGCTGCTGTTGGTCCATCGTGGCCTGTTCGCAAGTATGACAGCGGTGGAGGACTGTAGAATGCTCTCCGCAAACAGCATTGTCGCAATTGAAGCAGTAGGCCCTCGTTTTCCGCTGCCGTCCGTACTCAGAACGGCATAGGCGGCATGACGGCCTGTTCGTCCTTGGCGCAAGTGCTAGTGAATTGACTTCTACCGGTCTTGGTCTTATCTGAAAAGATAAAAAAAAACAAAATTAGTAGTCTGGTTGTGAAATTGGAGCAGTTTTTTCTTACCCTGACATCAAATGTCTCCATCGCATTGCGTATCCTTGGATGCTTCGTGATTTGGCTGTTTAGGGCCCGATTCTCAATGTTTGGCATTGCTAACTGCCTGGTGAGGAGCTGGAGAAACGCCCGTCGTCGATCACTTCGTTGGTTAGGCTGCATTTCGTTGTATGTGGTGAATGCAGCAAGTGGAGCAACGTCTACCATATTGTAAAACATTGCTAATGGCCAGCGTTGTATAGAACGTTTGCACGAGTAAGTGCTCAGCATTTGGTCCATCACATCTGCGCCAGATTTATTAGCATTGTAGTCCAGAATGCTGTAGGGTTTCCGCTTTGCACTGGCCTCGTCGACAGCGCAAGTATAATGTTGAGTAGACATAAGAAGAACAGCTTTGTTTCGTTTTGGCACACATGAAGATAGTGCTATATCGCCATCGTTGAAGCCGAACAATGTGGTGAGGACAGGACGCTGGCGATTTTTCTGGAACTCCTGCGGTACGAACCTCTTATTTGCGCGAACTGTTCCAACGTAGCCCGTTTTCCTCCTCATCAAAACACGTGCCAAATCCAACGTTGTGAAGAAGTTGTCTGCATAAACTGTGCGGCCAGTATCCATATATCTCTCCATAAGCGTAAGTACAACATTTTGCCCCGGATCTACTTCACGATCCTGGTTTGGCAATTTACCAGAATAGATCATACCTTTGACGGGATAATATGATTTGGAGTCACACAACCACCATACCTTTATTCCATACTTGGCAGGCTTAGAAGGAATGTACTGTGTGAAGCGGGTACGGCCTCTGTAGGGGAATAACTGCTCATCAACTGTCAATGACTCATGCGGAGTGTAAGTTGCTGCTAAGTTTGACTGCAACATTTCCCAAATATCATCAATTGCCGCAGTTTTGCTGGTGATTAGTCGCTGCTGTCGTGTATTTGCATTGTCGAATCTGATGAATTGTTTGATGCACATGAAGCGATCGTTGGACAAAGCAGCTTTGTATATTGGGTTATGTGTTGGGCCCCATAACTCTCTAGCAGGTTCGGTATTTGATTTGGTGAGTCCAGCATGTAGAATAATAGCCAAAAATGCATCAAACTCCTTTAGTGTGATGGTATTCCATTCCTTCATCTTCGTTGGATTTGCCAAATTCCATGCTGCTGTAACTTCCCTGGCTTTCCTATTAGTTTCGCGTAATATTATGTACACTATGTCTTCACTGATGATGGAGCGGAATATAGTGAAGGGATCATGTACCGCTCCGTTTGGCCCTGATCTCCTTCTTGTGAAGTCAACCACATTATGAGCTCGAATGCGAGAATTAGGGGGTGCTGTTTTACACCATTGTGTGCCATCTTTACCATAGTAGTAATTGTCATTTGTTTGCTGTGCAATGTTTTCTTCGTCGTCAACATCGCTGTCATCACATTCTTCATTGACTTCGATATGTTGTTGAGTTTCTGCGTCCGAATCATCACCATGAAAACCTGGTTCATATATGGAGTCGTCATCATTCTCAGCTGTATTGCCAAAAGCATCATAGGCTTCGTCACCGCTCAGCTCTTCTTGCATAAAATTAGCAAATCTGCCATCAACTGCACGTCTTTCATGTACACTCATTTCCTGGTATCTTGTACTACGGCGTACAACCATTTCAGCAACTTCAATATTTTGATCTGCCATTTCAATTTTCTTACTTTTATTTTCACTTTATATATCACACTTTACTGCTCACTGTCTGAACTTAGAATGATTTGGCTGACGAAATTAGAACCTCTTATATACTCTTTCATACGTCTACCTGGCCTTTAGGTTACCTGCACTATGCACATCTGCTCTTTGTACATAAAACAGATTAGTGAAGTATAGGTAGAAATTTTAAGAACTGGTTTATTATGTTTCCAACGAAAAGCAATTACCAAAATAAACTACCACTTTATTATGTTTTCAAGGAAGGACGTAATATAAATAGTGCAAAAATAAACTACCAGATTATTATGCTTTCAAGGACACAATAACAATTATCCAAAAATTACCAAAAATTCACAGAACACATCTGTGATATGTTGAAACAATAAAAAAATTATAATAAAGCGAAGAACAAATGCATTTATAAGTGTTTTATTGCATTTTCAGTACAAGGTCCCTAGGGACCTGTTCACGCATCCGCGCATGTATTTGATTTAAATGGGTGTAGCACCTAAACCATTGGTCGGATTGCCTTGATTTTTTTTTAAACGATTCTCCACAAAATTCTCTTGGAATACATGGTAACTTTGGGGGGGTGTTGTCCTGGCCGAAATAGGAGTAAATTGCGTTTGAAAACGCAATAGGTCCCTAGGGACCTGTTCACGCATCGATGGGTTAATTGCGGTCAAAACTAACTTGTTTTTTTTTTTTTAATATTATGACATATTGTATATCAATCGACAGGTAATTCTTCAACTAAGAGAATTCTGCAAAAATTTTGAAAATACGTGAAGATTTGGATACACAGCATGAGCTGAAAATTGATTAATTTTTCTGTGAATTTACCAATTTTCGTCTTTGCATATACCTTCTACAGATAAAATATCATATCTCCCGAACGAGATGTTCAAAGTATATAAAATTGTATAATTTTGAAAAATATACAATCTAGTGCTTTTAATGGTATTTCTTTTTAAAGAAATCCTTCAATTAGATCAGATATAAAATTAGTTTGAAAAATATAACTTTTCTAAAAATCTGAAAATTTCAGCAGTGAAGTGGAAAAAAAACTATTTTTTGATTTTGCTTAAACTTTCAAGAAGTGATCTTTTATTAATAAAAACTGAGGAAAAAAAGAAAAAGATGCGATTTTGCGTTTTTTGTCTTTAATTCAATTATATGTGATGGCAGTTTTTCGCCAAAAATTAAAATTTGTAAATTGTGTCATTTATACATATTTTGTGAGTCTGCCGTGGGATAAATTTTAAAAAGAAATGAAGCATGTTTGATAGTCTTAAACATTTCTGAATAATTATATTTTCAATATAAATTTAATTATTTAATTCTTTTAATTTAATTATTTAATTCTAAAATTATTCAACATTAAACATTGCGTTTTTAGTGATGTTAAATTTACTGAAATTGAAAAACCGGCAATTTTTTCCAACGTTAAGAGTGAATAGTTCCAAAAATCCTTTTTTGTTTTTTTAAAATTTTTTTTTTTTGTTATTTAGCAACTTATTTCAAAAATATGTTGAAAAGATAGAGGTGCGATTTTGCGTTGTTTTATTTTTACGTCATTTTTCGTAAAGGGTATTTTTGGGTAATTTTTGGTAAAACTTACATAGAAAATCACGTTATTTAATTTTAGGAAAAATTTTTTAAGCTTAAAGGAATAATTTTTATGTAGAAATAAGTATTTTATTAAATTTTAAATTCCTTGGGTATTAACGCAAAAATAAATTTTTCGTAGAAAAATTAAACGTGTAAATACTATGAAATGGCTTATAATTGAGGTACATATATAAGATTTGGTATCTGTGAAAGTTGCATCGAATCTGTGAAATATGCAAAAAATATGCGTTGTCCGCCCACAAATACTACCACTTTCAATACAACCCTCAACGTTAAAAGCTATTAAAAGTGTTATATAGTATATGAGTTAGAGAGGGAACATTTTATACGAGAGTATATAAGATCGAATTAAGTTTTGTACCAAAAAATCCGTTCACTTAAAACATGCGTTAAATTGGGTACAGTTATTTCCAAGTTGGTCTAACCCGTACTTATTTATCCAATATATAGCCCCATTAAATATTAATATTACAAACTTTTTGAATTCACAGCTTTTTAAAAAATTGTACTGCATAGTTTTAGGACGCGAACTATTTTTGATATCAGTCTTTCTGATTGTCGAAAGCATATGGTTTATGCCATTATCTTTAAAATAAACAAAAGTGTTTTTACCTAATTAAATTAAAGTCATTCAAAGTTATCACATTTATCAAGAAGTTCTCAGTGCAGTGAAGTGAACCAATTTTAAAATATGAAAGATGAAAAATTTCTCATATTGATTTATTTATTATTTTTTGCTAACAAAACAATGTTTTAGAAATGGCACCACCACTTTTTATTAGAGATGTTTTCAATATATGAAAACAATCAAGGATTGCTTGTACAATTAAAAAGCAAGAGGAGAATATAGAAACATTGTTAAAATCTTACTATTCAGTGCCTTGTTTAAGTAATGATACTCTTAACAAAGTGCACTTTATTGTTTTTAAATTTAATCAAGAAATTGAAGCCGCGTATCGAAAATCATCTGCATTCGAAACAAAACATCGTGATTGGCTCCAATCTCCTCTTATTTGTTCTACTGACAGGTTAGATGATGTAAGTTCAGTCGCGTTTTAGTAATTTAAGGCGGTCTTCTCATTCAAAACCCGTTTTTTTGACCCTTTTTAAAAAAATTCTTTTTTGAAAACGCAAAGAATAATTGAAAACTTTTTTTATTTATTGTATTACAAAAGGTTCAAAGTAAATAAAAAAATTTTTTTGCCTCGATACGTGGGCTGTTCAAAAAGTAATGAGACTTCAAAGTTGGTGGTGAAAAAAAAGGTGTCGTCATCGTAGAGCTCATACAGCTCGTGGTTCATTCGGATGCGATAGTCATCGCCGACTCGAACAGGACCGAAGATTTTGCGAAGAACTTTTCTCTCGAACACCCCCAGAGCGGCTGCGTCAGTTTGCGAAACTACCCATGCCTCAGCGCCATAAAGCAGCACAGGTAGAACGAGCGTCTTGTAGAGTGTTAGTTTTGTCGATCGAGAGAGGGCTCTGGAACTTAGTTGCTTACTGAGCCCGTAGTAGCACCTATTAGCAATTATTGTTCTTCGCTTTATCTCCAGGCTGATTTCGTTTTTGGTATTAATGGCGGTGCCAAGGTAAACGAACTCCTTGCTACTTCAAAGTTATAGCTGCCGGATGAAACGTGGGAGTCTAAACGCCGAGCTCCCTTGTTTGTAGACAGCATATATTTTGTTTTGCCCTCATTTATCGTCAAACCCACTTTGGCTGATTCCTTTTCGATAGCGGCAAAAGCAGCGGTAACATCTCTCTTGGTTCTGCCGACAATATCAATATCATCAGCGTACGCAAGGAGCTGGACGCCTTTGTAGAAAATGGTGCCATTACGATGCACACCGGCCTTTCGTACGATCCCCTCCATGATGATGTTAAAGAGATCGCAAGACAGTGGATCGCCTTGCCTGAAACCTCTTTCGGTATTGAAGGTTCGGAGAGGTCATTTCCTACCTTGACGGAGCTGCGTGTGTTGCTCAACGTCATTCTGCAAAGTCTGATCAACTTTGCAGGTATACCGAACTCAGACATTGTTGCGTATAAGCAATCCCTTCTCGGGCTATCGAACGCAGCTTTAAAATCGACAAAGAGATGGTGTGTGTCAATTTGGTTTTCGTGGGTTTTCTCCAGGATTTGTCGTAGCGTGAAAATCTGGTCTATGGTGGACTTACCAGGTCGAAAGCCACACTGATAAGGTCCAATCAGTGTTTTTGTAATCGGCTTTAATCTTTCACACAGTACGCTTGAGAGAACCTTATATGCGATGGAAATAAGACTGATACCTCTATAACTTGCGCAGATTGTTGGGTCTCCTTTCTTTAGTATAGGGCACAGTACGCTGAGGTTCCAATCGTCGGGCATGCTTTCTTCTAGCCATATTTTGCTGATGAGCTGATGCATGCTCCTTATCAATTCATCGCCGCCGGTTTTAAACAATTCAGCTGACAGGCCGTCAGCACCCGCTGCTTTGTTGTTTTTGAGTCGTTGGATAGCAACTCGAACCTCATCATGGCTAGGTGGTGGTACTTCCACTCCGTCATTGTTGATTGGTAGCTCTGCACTGTGCTCTCCATGGGCGGCATTGGTGAAATCGTCGCCAGTAAGTAAATTGGAGAAGTGCCGTCTGCACAATCTCAGCACACACTGCGTATCCGTATTCAGATCTCCATTTTCGTCTCTACAAGTGGATGCTCCGGGCTTGAAACCGTGGGTTAGACGCTTAACCTGTTGATAGAATTTTCGTGCATCCTTCTTGCCCTGGTACACCTCTAGTTCCTCACGCTCACGCTTTTCCTGCTCTCTTTTCTTGCGTCTGAAAAGGCGCCTCTCTTCCTTCCTCTTTTCGCGGTAGTTTTCTCGCACGGCTCGCGTTGCAGCTGACTGCAGCGTTTTTCTATAAGCGGCGTTTTTTACTGCAGTCGCAATGCGACACTCCTGATCATACCATTGGTTCCGAGGTTGCGGGCGCCGGAAACCAATGACTTCTTCAGCGGCAGCACGCATGGAGTGGGATATATGCGCCCAAAGTCCGCCGGCGTCGTCGGGTTCAGAGGTTGGTTGGTTGAGCTTAACCGAGAGTTGAGCGGAGTAGGCTTCGGCAGTCCGTTGTAATTGCAGCTTAGCGACATCTAGCTTTCGTTGCATTCCTGTGCGTATGTTCTTTGCATTGCATAATCGCATGCGGATCTTGGCTGCAACAAGATAATGGTCGGAGTCAATGTTGACCCCCCGAAATGTACGCACATCTAGAACACTAGAGGCATGCCTTCCGTCGATTACAACATGATCAATTTGGTTTTGCGTTTTTTGATCCGGGGACAGCCAGGTGGCCTTGTGGATGTCGAGGTGCTTAAATCTGGTGCTACTAACTACCATGTTTCGCGCCGCGGCGAAGTCGATCAGTCTTAGACCGTTGTTCGTGGAGGTCTCATGAAGACTGAACTGACCGACAGTGGGGCCAAAGATGCCTTCCCTTCCGACTTTCGCATTAAAATCGCCGAGGACTATTTTCACGTCATGGACCGGAAGGTGGTCGTATACGTCCTCAAGACTAGCGTAGAAAGCGTCTTTGACGGCTTCGTCCTTTTCCTCCGTCGGGGCGTGCGCGCAAATAAGGCTGATGGAGAAAAATTTTGCCTTGATGCGGATCGTGGCCAATCTTTCGTTGACATGTGTGAACCGGGAAACAAGGTGGCGTAGTTTCCGGCTAACAACGAATCCACATCCAAATTCGCGCCTCTCCGCATGGCAGCTGTAGTAGATATCACAGTGTGCTTGTTTAGAGCAGCCTTGCCCTTTCCATCGCATTTCCTGGATGGCGGTGATGTCAGCCTTTATCGTTTTGAGGGCTTCCGCCAGTTGGATAATGGCACCTTCCCTATAAAGGGTTCGGACATTCCAGGTGCATATCCGTAAATCATTGTCCGTTTTTCGTTTGCGGTGGTCGTCAACGTAATTGGGGTTCTTATCCGAGGCTGGTTTAGTTTTCATTGGGCAGTAGTAATGTGGCGGGACCCAAACCCTGCGCACATTCCATGTTTAAGGTCTATGGAGTGACCCGCCGCTCAAATTAGCCGTCAAACTGACGGATGCCAGTTTGCCGTTGCCCAGGGAACACCACGTGGAGGTTTGAGTCGACTTGAGACGATTTCGACATGGATAATGCTGGCCTCGCCAGGTTGAGGCGGTCAGACACGTTGCCATGTGAAGGTTCGCCCCCTGTTCCCCGATCGATTTATTTATATATTTTTATTTAAATTTATTTTTGATGTTTTATTAAGCAAATTTATGAAACTTAAGATAATTAATTCAATAAAATACACCTGTTTTGTATTGCGAACATGAAGAAACAAAATTAAACAAAAACAATTATTCAGAGAATAACATTAAAAAGCATAAAATAATTCATTTAAAAAAGTATATTTATTTCCTTAACATACATAAAAAAGGAACTGAAACAAATTCTGTAGTACAATATTTATTTATTAGTTTTCTACATCTTCCTCATCAATGTATAATGTATTTTGAGATGTTTCGGAAACTTTGATATTTTTATAAAAATCGTGGAATAAATCCGGAATTAATGGCAACAAATGTATTAAGTCTTTTTTTTTCTCGGAAGAAATAGGAAGTTTTTCAACATTCTTAGGCTGAAGTCTATAGTTGAAAACATATTCTTATGAAACTTTTTTATTTTTAAGTATCTTAGTTTCTACAGGAACACTATTAAAATATTCTTTAAATTCAATTTTATCAAACGAACCTTTTTTATAAATAATATTTCGCAAATTTTTCCACAAAACTTTTTCCCCGTTTATATTTTTAGTTACTTTTTGAAAGATATGCTTAAATGTCTTTTCAAAGTTGAGGAAGTCAGCGGTGTTCATTTCAAAAACTTCAAATTTATTAGATTTTCTGCCGCATGTTTTTATAAGCTGAATCCAATCGTAAGGGTGGTAAACTTCCAGTACATTTTTCTTCTTCTGTCGTTCAATTATACTGTGATCGCTGTCACATTCTAAGTGAGTATGGCCAGGTTCCAAAAATTTTTGCTCGATAAGTTCTACGTTTGTCCCACGTTGATTAACGAGGAGAACAAGCATAGCAGTAACAATATTGTTCTTATTTTGACCAGAACATGTATCCGAATAAATCACAACATGGCTTTTAAGATCAATATTAATTTCAAAATATTTCCATATGCATGATGCAATTTCATTAGCTCCTCTTCCACCTATTGTTTCATTCCAAACAAAACAGTAGGTCTTCTTTGACGAACAATTTCTTATTGTAAAGTTAAATGTCCAGAGACATCGTTTATAAAATGCTATGGAAGAATTAAGATTTGGTGTTGGTAAGCATTTTTGAAGATCCATACATAACACAGTTTTTGTTACATCAGTTTTGTCAGATTTTTTGTTTGCGTATGCCTCTTCGGCTATTTTTTGGTGTTTATCACGATCAACAATAAGCTGATTTTTAATCTCACACGATTTTGCATGTTTGATAGCTATAGAAAACTGATCACACTTCGAGCAAGTGTCTAGACTAGGTTTTTTAAATTTCAATTTTTCTTTTTTAAAGAGCCGACGATAGGTGGCATATGAAACGCAATTTTCCTTATTGTCTTTATAAAGCTCATACATTTTAAATAGGTTTAAATTTTCCGCTAAATACTTCTGGTTTGTATGAGCTCGAGAATAATGAGACTCATAGGCCGGAAACGGTCTTATGTGGGCTATTATTTCGTCTTTTTTTGACTGAGGTAAACTATTTTTAGAAGTTGTGGATTTTCCGAGTTGGTCTTCTAAAAAATTTTTACCAACAACTTTTTGTTGGACGCTGCGCAGAAATCCTTCTGTTTCTCCGTATATGTTAAGAAAACATTTTTTACATACATTTTCAGCTGTATCTCCAACAAATATCCGATATTTATAAGTGTAATTGCGTTCTCTTTTATTCGCATAAAGATTTTTTGATGACCGTTTTAAAGAGTCCTGAATTCGTCTAAACATATACGTAACGCGGCTAGTGTATTTACCTAACTTCCAATATTCGTTAAACAGTATTATACGATATTCATCCGAAATTTTCTCTTTGCATCGTAGTCGGCAAACACCCAGTTCTTTGCTGCATCTCTCAGCTATAATATTTCAACTTCTTATTGAAGTATATTTTTTGCCAGAATTCCTTTTTGCTTTAATGTCTGCAATTTGTTTTGAGAGCGATCCATTTGCTTTCTTTCCATCATTATTAATTGGCATTTGCCGCTCTTTAAAAAAAAAATATCAGCACTCTTAAATGTTAAAACAGCATTTGTGTAACTACTTACCATTATCAATTAACATTTCAGTTACGCTTTCCATATCACTATCTGTTAAAACTCTCCTTTTTTTCATGGAATATCGTAAATATAGATTTTTTCGGCATAACAAAATTTTTATGTTTACTGTTGTTATTTTTTAAATCAGCATAAAATTATTTATCATTGAACACTTCTTCAATAGTATTAATCGTTAATTTATTAAAAAATATTTCACTTCTCTAAGAACGAATGTTGTGTGCATTCACATCAAAATCTAATACTAAAATGATAGACAAAAGCATTGACATCTCGCCCTATATAACAAATATTTTTCTCAAAAAACAACATAACGGGACTTAAAATTACAAACAACCGCTCATCTGCTGTTGTTGCAACTAAAGAAGTCAACAATAAACGCACATGTACATATAAGTTGTTATTCCCTATAGGAACGAACTAACTTGTTTTTAAAAACAACTAATTAAAAAACTAGTTTAAAATAAACCAGTATATGAACTACTTTGAATTATATTAAGGCGGCAACTACTATGATTTTGACATGTTTTAATTGCAAATTTTTATTAGATTACAAGTTTATATATATTTAACCATGTTATTTCATCAAATATTATTAACTTTAGGCCATCAGTAATACTTTTCAATTGGTTGTTTTAAAGTCATTAAAAAATAATATAAATATAACTAATTTAACAAGTAGTTGAAAATATATGCAGACGAAAGTCAATTGACTTATTTAGCGGACATCACCATACAAAATAAGTTAGTTCGTTCTATGGGAAAAAGTCAGAATTTCAACTAGTTGTGGTTGACAAAAAACTACTTTATCAACTACTTTTAAATTAGTTGATTTTCCTACAGGGTTAATAGAAAAATTTTCAAAAAATACTTTCATATTTTTTGCACGAATAACAACATAACATCACATATGCTTTTTATTTGGAAAAATATTAAGCAATTTTACATTTTTTGTCGATGTATGTCGACATAAATCGTTATAATAGCAAAATATTTTTTTAAACAGTAAACTTAAGTTGTTTTTAGCAGAAAAAAACTAATAATACTACATTATATTCTAAAAAGCTTAATACTTATAAAAACCTAATGCAAAATGTAGCACTTTGACATCATTATCTCAATTTCGGTAAAAACCGACTTACGCGATTATTCGTGAAAACCACAGAATATCTGCTCAACGCTACCACTTATCAAAAATCTTTTTTTCCTGCATACCTACAGGTCATGACCTTTCTAATGATATATCAAGTGTTGCTGTAGCGTTTGTAGATTTGCTGGAATAAGGGGACCCTTACCGGAATAAATATATAGATTAGTTGTGTTCTTGAATGCAATTATGGCTTTGTTTGTAGTTCCGGTCATAGTGTTTACAAACAAAAATTTTCCGATGAAAACATGACTGATGAATGCTTGTTTATTGTTGCAATGGTTCCTCTGAAAATGACTAATATTGATAGATAGGGAGAAATTTGGTTGAACAAAACCGCATTATCTGTGTTATTTTGCTTATTATATTATGCTTAGAAGTTATAGAAAAACTTCTGCCATTTAAAACAAAAGTTATTGATTTTAACGTTGAAATTAATTTTAAATTGTATTTAACAATGGTTGATGGTGCAGTTATAAACGTTTTGGCACATAATCGAGCATCAATGAATTGTTATCTGTGTGGAGCGACTCCATCTGTAATAAATTCTTTTCATTGCATGCAAAGAACTATAGACGAAAGCCATCTACTATATGGACTATCCACATTGCATGCATTGATTAAAACTTTTGAATAAAAAAAAAAAAAAAACGAAATGGCCATTTCAGCCCTTGAAAGGACTTTGACCGAGCTTCTTATGATCAATTGTGTTGCGTGTGATGTGAAATGTTTGCACACAAATGATCGAGAACTTCGACTCCGAACGGCTTATGTTCTCAAGAAGCTTTTCATGGCAGTTTTTACTCTCTGAGGTTTAAAATTGTCTGCAGAGAGGTGACGGCCGAACAGAAAAATTAATTCAATTGAAAAAACTTTCTGTGTCGGATGGAGGAATCGAACCTGAGTTCTCTGGCGTAAGAATCACACACACTCTACCCACTACGCCACGGCCGCCAAAACTTTTGAATGCATGGATTAAAATATCAGCCTCACAAATGCTGGCAGTTACGCAGAGAAGAAAACAAACGAATTCTTTTACAGCAAAAAATAAAAATACAAAAAGAGTTTAGAGATAAAATCTGTCTTATTATTGATAAAGTAAAAACAGGATATGGCACTTCAAACGATGGGAATACTGCCAGAAGGTTTTTTTCAAATATTGAAATAGTGTATGAAATAACAAACATAAATAATTGTTTACTAAAAAAATTCAGTTTGATTCTGAGAACACTGTCAAGCGGCAAAAATATAACTACTACAAGGTTCAATACACTTTAAAAGGATACTTTTAAAATATATGTGGATAATTATCTCTGGTATAATATGCCACTTACTGTCCACAAAATATTGATTCATGTATGAGAAATAATTAAAAACTTTAATTTACCAATTGGACTTTTATCTGTAGACGCATTAGAATCTAGTCATAAGGAATCTAGAAAATATCGATTAGGACACACTAGGAAAAATTCAAGGGAAAATTGCAATCGAGATCTTATGGCAGCATTACTGATAAATTCGGATCCTCTCATTTCTTCGAACAGACATATTGCCAAAACAAAAGGAAATGATTATAAAGATTTATAGCCATATATTATAGAAGAAAGTACATATGCCAATGTTCATAATAGCTTAATTTATTATATAAATTTTGAAGATTTTGTTTCAAGCAACACTTCGGATAAAGCAGATTAACTACAGAAATTCTTATACATAATTATTTTTTATTTGTATTTTACTTTCATTTTTATTTTCTTTTCTATATATATAAAATATATGAGTATATTATATTTTTTAAAATTTTTTTAATAAATGATCTCAAATTGTTTTTTGTGTTGAAAATTTGGTGTTTTGAAAATTTGGTTTAAGGGGGTCTTCGCATTAAGCAACTTTTTCGACTTTTTTTTTGCATATATAGCTTGGGTAGTTGTGAATATGCCCCTAAAAGGATTTTTAGAAATTCGAAATACTTTAGAAGATACAGCCTTTTTTGTGAAGCAAGGTCTTCGTCAAAATGAGCTATTTTTTTCGACTCATTTTCGAACGAAGCGGCATAAAGTAACCACCGAATTCCGTTGAAAATGTTTATTGTTAGGTAAAAACGTGTTTGCACACATATTCATACAAACATACGAATACACATTTCTGCTTATTTTAGGGGTTGAAGCATTTTTTGAGTCCAGGTGTTCAACTGAAAGCATCATTTAGTTCAGTTTGTATCGAGTTGAGCAACAGACGCGTGCGCTTCAGTGAACGGAAAAGTAAATTTTTCATAAATTCATTGTGATTTTTGTAAAATGGATCGGAAAAGTAATAAAACAAAAAAAAAACGCCCAATTGAGCGTCAGAATCGTGCTAAAAAACGCGGGTTTAGTGGAAATCAGCATCTTAGACCAGAGGATTCTGAATATACCAGTACATCGGCTTGAAAGATGCCGTGGATCTGAAACTCAGAATTCCAATGAGTCCTACAATTCTGTTCTTTGGTCACTTTCGCCCAAATACATCAACTCAGGCGCACGCACCATCGAAGTGGCCAATTTCATTGCAACGTGCCTCTTCAACGACGGTTTTATACCCATACTTAAAATTATGGGTTTGATGGGTATTGCGATTGGCAAAAACGCATACGAATACGCACTATCTCGCAATGAAGACAGATTGAACCGATCAGAGAGTCGAGCTGCGGCATCATCAAAAGCTGGCACAACGGCTCGCAGAGCAGAGAGGGCAGCAGAAAGCAGTTTCTACGAAAAAGAGGAAGGTGGCCTGTATGGAGCTGGCATCGCCGACTAATATTTGTAAGTAAAAATTGTCAGCTCTTTAAAACTGCATTTAAACATTTTTGATTTTTTTTTTTTCCCCAAAAAAATTACTTCAAACTTTAAACGCGTTTATCTCGAACCCACGTTTTTCGAACTGGCGGCCATGATATCTCCAGTTCAACTGAACCGATTTTCATGAAACAAAGTGGAATCGACGCAGAATTGTCACCATTCTCGGGTAAACCTCGACCATAATTTTAAAAAATTTTTTACTATTTTTTTTTACACTAAACTACAAAAAAAAAAACCCGAAATTGAAATTTTTTTTTTGAATGGCCGCCATTTTGTCAAAAAAAATCACAAAATTAAGCTTGAGGTTCACCCGAGAATTACATCTATACTGATTATAACGCCGTCTTTTTTTTTCATTTCAGACGCTCCGGAGACCCGGAATCATGGCCGCCGTGACGACACCTTTTTTTTCACCACCAACTTTGAAGTCTCATTACTTTTTGAACAGCCCACGTATCGAGGCAAAAAAAATTTTTTTATTTACTTTGAACCTTTTGTAATACAATAAATAAAAAAAGTTTTCAATTATTCTTTGCGTTTTCAAATAAGAATTTTTTAAAAAGGGTCCAAAAAACGGGTTTTGAATGAGAAGACCGCCTTAAATTGGGGTAGCACAAAAGGAAATTAGCATATTTTGTAAGGAGTCTTTATTTGTAAAAACGCATTTTTTATAAAATGTTAAAGTGAATGTGTTTCAAAAACGTGGGTTATATAGGGGGTATCCCAAACAATGTATCAATTCAGGCTATTTTAAGCAAAGACTTAGTTGGGATAAAATAAGGCTCTCTTTGTTATTTTGTTCAAATGAAGTGATTATGATAAAAGTACTCGGGGTTTAAGAATTGAAGTTGTATGAGGGGTACCCCACAAACTAGTCTGACACAGCCCATTTTTAGTAAAGACCATTGCTATAATACTGAAAATATTTGCGTGTGATTATAATATAATAAGTTTCTATTTTTAAAAATACGGTAGCCATTTTTGGTACGAATATTTTCTGAAGTGATCTTAGACCAAATATGAAATTGTTTTAAAAATATTTAAGGAGTCCAAAGATACATCGATTTGTAACTTTGTCTTATATGGGAAGTAGGCGTGGTCATTGTCCGATTTGGCCAATATTTGGAAAATTTCTTCTTTTTAAAAAAAGTCGCCCACACCAAATTTCGTTGCTCTACGGCAACTGCAAATATTTTTGTCCACAGCTTATATGAAACGGTTACACTGTGCGGCACAGCGAGCCCACGGTATAATTGAATAACATAATAATTAAAAGTGTAACACTTACTATAGAATGTGCACGAAAAATATTGGTCGAGTGTTAATTTTTTTTATAAATTTATTTATCAATGAACACAAGACATTTTTACCTTAAAATAAAGTTTATTACTTGTACTTTTTTAGAACAAAAAATTTTTAATATGTTGTTGCATAAGCGAATTTATGCAGCTTTGCTTTAATGCCCGCCATAAAATATTGCACATCGTCTTTTGTCACTGTATTTGTGGCCTTCTGCCATTTGGACTTAAATTGCTTTTCATTTTTCACGCATTTTTTGTTTATGACATTTTTGTTTTGAGATTGGCCCAATTAGTTTCTATTGGCCTAAGTTGCGGCGAGTTTGGCGGGTTGGTATTCCGAGAGACAATTGAGACCCCATGTATTTCAAACCATTCCATAGCAAGCTTACCATAGTGGGATGAGGCTAAGTCTCGCCAAAACAATATCGAATCACTATGCAATTTTAAAAGAGGCAACAGACATTTTTGTAAACATTCATCAGCATATATTTTTTTGATTAATAGTTTCTTTTTTTTAGAAATTTATCAATTATTTTTTCTTTATATTTATTTCAACTTCTCCTAACTTTTTTGCGGTATAGGATTGACGTCCTGGAATTTGTCTGTCGCATAGTTTTCGAGCGCGTGTTTAGCCACTTTATTTTGCTTATCAATTCTATTTGGCTTTGGATTTACTTTATATGAATGTAAACTTTTCTCTTTACTCACTTTTTGTACAAAAGATGGGAAAACTTGCACTTGAGTTGCCACATCTCACTGAAAATCCTGGATTTTTCTTAAGCGCGTTAAGTACAGCATTCACTTTTTTTTTTGTGATATAAAACCTTTCGGTCTGCCACTGCCACTTTTTCTGTTGATGCTTAATATTTCACTATATTTTTTAAGTACATAAGCAAGCTACAGTAGATATCGGATATAAGAAAGTCAAAAAAAGCCAGAGATTTCTTTCTTATATGCGATTTTTTCTTATATGGAATTATCGGATATAAGAAAGTTGTTTCTTATAAGCGTACGTACGCATTTAAGAAATCTGTTTCTTATACGAATATGTAAATATATTTAAATAAAAAGTAAAAAAAAACATGTTTTAAAGAAAAACATTTTATTAAACAAAACAATTCAGTATAAAAAAAAAATAACTAAAATAAAATCAGTTCACAATTTGACAAAACAATTGAGTATATGTATAAAAAACTTAAATTGAAATAAACAAAAATAACAAAATAACAAAATTAAAATCAGTTCACAGTTTGTCAATTTTTCTTTGGACTAGTGACTTATCACGCTGATTAAATAAAACGTTTTCAATGTTAATAATATTGTTATCATCAGACTCCATATACTGTTTTAAAACAAATAACGCCTTAATAGCTTCTTCTCTGCTTGGCTTAGATGTTGTCTCAGGTACTAGCTCTACTTCCTCTTCGTCAGAATTTTGACCTTGTACTTCACTTATTATTTCAGTATCATTTAAGGTACCAAAGCAATCACGATTCTCTAAATCAGACATTTCTTTTAAAAAGGTGCTGTATTCATCGTCCAAGATATTTTCAGTTATCTCAGGTTCATTAGATTCGTCCGCCTTGAAAATTCCAGCCTTTTTGAAACAATTTTGTATTGTTTGTGGTGTTACAAGCCACCAACAGCGTTTTACGATATACAACGCCCTTAAAACTGAAATGCTTTTTAAGAATTTGTCCATATAATCACCTTCTATCGCTAATATTTGTTCCCGAATTAGGCATTTTCTGTATTGGGCTTTAAAGGATTGAATAATACCTTGAAATAAATTTAAATAAAACATAAAATGATCAACATTGAGTTGCGTTTCAATGTGAATGAAAAATGCTGTACATATCTACATACATACATACCTTGATCTAATGGTTGAATTATGCTTGTGGTACATGGTGGTAAAAATTTAATTTCAATATTTTCTGGTGTGAAGTCAAGTTTGTGGCACGAAGCGTTATCAATCAGCAGCAAAATTTTTTTGTCCTTTTTTATAAGTTTCTCATCTAGCTCTTTAATGATTTCACACCATGTAGTGCTGGTCATCCAAGCCTTTTTGTTAAATTTATATGGAATGGGAACGATTTTTCCGCGAAAACACCTTGGTTGCTTAAATTTGCCGATTGAATAAACAAATTTATCAGAACCAGTTGCATTGCTTATAAAAAGCAATGTTATTCGGTCTTTCGGTGTCTTGACCCCTCTCACTTGTTGACCTACATAACCATAGGATCCATTTGGCAGTGCTTTATAGAAGAGCCCAGTTTCGTCTGCATTATAAATATCCTCTAACGCATATTTTTCCAATAATGGAGGCAAAATATATTCCCTGAAATTTGTGGCAGACTCAGTGTCGGCAGAAGCGCCTTCGCCGTGACGTTTTCTAAAATTTATATTTTCGCTTTTTTTCCACCGTTGAAGCCAACCAGGATTTGATTTGATCTCGGGGACGTCCAAATCTATAGCAAATTGTTGAGCCTTTTCCATAAGTGCTGGTCCAGTCACTTGTGCGCCCTTCTGCATCATTTGCTCGAACCACATTGACATTGATCTGTTTAGAGCTTCATATTTTGGTTTTCTGTCTCTCTTTTTGTCCACATTTTTCGATGCAAAATAATTATTTTCTATATTTTTTGAATTTTTTATTATTTTTGATAACGTTGACAATATTATATTCTTTAGCAACTTCATTTCTTTGCTTGCCCTTTTGAATGTCTTTCAATATTTTAATTTTTGTTTTAATAGAAACTGTATTTCTTTTCTTTTTATCGTCCATTACATATCGTTTTGACAACACGTGTATGTATATGTACAGAGTTACCTACATGCACTGAATATGTAAACATATTCCAGTGTGGCCAACAATCTTAAATACTTTCTTATATGAAACCTTTTCAAACACGTTTGTCAGCTTTGGTGTTTGACAAACATTTCTTATATCAGTGTTTTTCGTATACGTGTTTTTCTTATATGAAGCAATTTTAACACTGAAAAGATGTAAAAAGGCTCGGTGTTTTTGCTAATACTTCTTATATGCGATTTTTTCTTATATGAGATGTGCTTATATCCGATATCTACTGTACCATAGATTTAGCGACTTTCAACGATTTTGCTATATTTTTATGCGACATACCTGGATTTTCCTACTTTTTGCGCACAATTGATTCGCGGACGTTCTGATCGTATGAACTCATTTTGCACAATGAGCAACTTAAAAATTCGTTTTGTTTTATTTTATTACTACACTGGGTCAGATGATTTGTACTACATCGCGACTGACGTGGAAATTTTGCTCCATTTACTTTGCAAGCGCAGCATAATTAATATTTGAACTAGTGAATATTCATATTAGAATGAAAGAAAAGAAAAGAAAAAAAATCTTTAACAAAAAGGGCATTGCTCAATGGATCAGTTTATTGGTCAAATAAAAATTTAAAAGAAAAAAAAAAGACGATAGGACTTTGATTGAGCTT
Organism: Coremacera marginata; assembly: GCA_914767935.1. Lineage (NCBI taxonomy): Eukaryota > Metazoa > Arthropoda > Insecta > Diptera > Sciomyzidae > Coremacera > Coremacera marginata. The sequence continues at coordinate 117,398,204 of OU612045.1, forward strand.
CTTATGATCAATCGTGTTGAGCGTGTTGTAAAATGTTTGAACACAAGTGGTCGAGAACTGGACCTACAAGTTTTATGCCGACTCCGAACGGCTTATGTTCTTAAGAAGCTTTTCATGGCAGTTTTTACGCTCTGAGGTTTGCCCTTGCCTGCAGAGAGGTGACGGCTGAACAGAAAAATTAATTCAATTGAAAAAACTTTCTGTGTCAGGTGGGAATTGAACCAGGGTTCCCTGGCGTATGGGCCACGCACTCTACTCACTGCGCCATGGCCGTCATATTCCAAATTAAAATTTAATCAATATTATATGAGAATATGTAGAGGGCTTTTATAAGCAGTTAGAAATAAAGTACTGGTATTTTATGTATGTATAGTGGAATACAATTTTAAATAAACACAGTCTTGCACTGAGCTTCAAGACACAAAAGAGTATTTTCTTTTATCCACACAAGTACGGCGTAAAGCCATTATTAGATACTGCCACATAGATTGATATATAGGGTATCTGCCAGGACTCTTTCCTTTCTTTGGACTAACTCATTTAGTTCCACTACAAAAGGTGCATGTTTTTATTAATAAAGAAATTTATTTGTATAGAACGTATATAAGTTATTCATTAAAATAAACCTTTTTCATTTTAGACGAAAATTCGACTTATAATCGCTGGTTAAAAAGCCTTTAAGCCATCTAAGCGAATGTGACTTTTGAATAACAAGAAAATTTAGCATTGGATATTACCAGTGTTGCCATTTTGGTGCTTTTAGGGCTACTTTTAGCACTTTTTTCAAAATTGCCCCAAAAGTGTGCTTTTAGCCCCTTGCTCTTTATTTAGTCCTTTTGAATTTGAAAGAGACCTTTTTTGGCTTAAAATAAATAATAATTTAATATTAAACTCTTCGAAGTCCCAATACAACGCTTAAAATGTTTTTATTTATTTATTTAATGGCAAACTGTGTGCAAATAAATCGATTACTACAAAAATTAATTTCTAGTTGTAATGGCGGCAAAGTAATGCGAAGATGGAGAGAACTAACTGTTTACCATAAAGAGTGTCCTCAAAAGGGTAAACGGATGCTGCTACGATTTCCCAATAAAGAGTGATCTCTTAAAACTTAAGACCAAAACAGATATATATGACTGTAATAATAACACTGTTCTACACGAAAACTGTACAAGACCTCCCACATATAAATTTCATTAAGTGGTAATATAAATATTTTATTTATTTGTAAATTAATTACGACCTTCTTTCATAAGTTTTAAGTTATGTGTTTATATAACTCCAATAATTTTTCAATCATTAAAGGTTATATTTTATCGAGCTCAAGGTCAATGCTGCTTTCCAAAGAAAACAACTGAAGGAAAAACAACTAACAACAACAATACCCTATATAGAGTATCAATCACATAGCAGACTAGACAGCTGTTTCGTTGGCCGCTACACCAACTCATCAGTAGCCTTTTTTTCGTGATTCTTACTGTGATCCACTAAGCTCTTAATTTTCTACTTGTTTCACGAATGCAATTAGTAAATTACCCTGAATTGCGGTACGAGAATACACATGATATGAAAGCAGCTTAGTATGCTTCACAAATTAGAAGAACTTTAAGCTGCTTTCATATCATTTGTATTCTCGTACCGCAATTCTGGGTAATTTACTAATTGCATTCGTGAAACAAGTAGAAAATTAAGAGCTTAGTGGATCACAGCAAGAATCACGTAAAAAAGGCTACTGATGAGTTGGTGTAGCGGCCAACGAAACAGCTGTCTAGTCTGCTATGAGATTGATACTCTATATAGGGTATTGTTGTTGTTAGTTGTTTTTCCTTCAGTTGTTTTCTTCGGAAATCAACATTGACCTTGAGCTCGATAAAATATAACCTTTAATAATTGAAAAATTATTGGTGTTATATAAACACATAACTTAAAATTTATATTTTATATTTCATATTTCAGCATTTACAGAATTTTTGTATCACTTCGAATTTTTCGTCAAGGGCTTCATAAATGAGTCACTTAAAATTTTCGTATCTTGCCTTACTTTGTTTATCATAACTTTGCTTCTGCTCAACTGATTTTAAAAACCTTTTCGATGTAACAAAGGTAAGACAGTTTTGTACATGGCGATTTTTTGGCAAATTTTTGTTTATAGGGAATTGAAAATACAATTGTTTGTAGGAAATTTTACAGTTGCTTGGAAGGAATTTTATCAGCTTTAAGGCCGGCAATACATTTAGAGGAGAGTAAAAAAGAGTGATATTGAGGTGATGGTATTTATTAGAAGAAATTTGTTTATATTTATGTTTAAAAAAAAATGTTTTTTATTCAAAAACAACGGGGGCGCTGACTACAACGATTGCTCTAAGAGACCTCTTTTCGCGCTGCGGACATACATCCTAGGTTGACCCCAAAAATTTTTTAAATTTTAAAACCTAATGAAAATATCTCCTTTCTGAATGAGACGAAATTTTTAAAAAAGTCGAAAAGTTAAAAAAGTTAAAAAAGTACTTGGAAAAAAATTGCATTTTTAACTTATTTTTTGCTTTAAAAGGCTATTTAAAAAATCAGTTTCATTCAGATTGGTTAAAATATTTTTAAAAAATGTCCTTCCAAATATTGTAAAGATCGGTCTAGTAGTTTTTGAGCCAGATTGCCCACAGTTTTGAAAAACGTACTTTTGAAAAAGAGCTTAAAGTTATACAAAACAAATAATAACATTATACATGTTTCAATATCATTATAGTCTACGAAAAACAATGCTGCCTTTTACGCATGATACAATTATAATTCTGCCATGCCTTGTACGTAACAACTTTCTGAAATTTAAGCCGGTTCATTAAACTGGACTTGGTCCATTTTTTTTACATATTTTTAAGTCATTTAAAATGAAAAAAAAAATTAGATTCTGGGATCCCTCTTAATGATTGCCGGCCTTGATATATCATTTGTTTAATTACTGTTGTTTGTTCTGGAGATATATGCAATTAAGTGGAACCAACTTTTTTTTTAGAAAAACTACAGTGGAATATCTCGAAAATGTATACATTACTTTTTGATTGAACTTTTAGTTTTGGCGGAATAAATTACATTTTTGAGGAGTTTTCTTGTTTTTTAGAAAAATTAACAAAAATAAAAGGAATACCAATTTTGTTAAGAAACCAAAATATATATTTGAATTTGATATTTTTCGCTAAAAACCTGAATTTTTCCAAAAAAAATAAGCTATTGCTGAAGAAAATCTATTGAGAAATGGAAAAGTTGTGTTTAATTGAACGAAAGCACCCAAATTGAGTGATTGTCTATTTAGAGTAGTTATGAACATAATTAGCTCGCAAGCCAGAGCTTTTTCAAAAAAGTATTCGTATATTAATTTTTAACTGCAAAAAAAGCTTATGGTCTGCAGGAAGACTCGAAACATGCAAGGTCATATCGCTTTGTTCGCTTGCTTTCAATATAATTACGTTGTGCTTGTACACCAAAAAGAATGAAATAAAGAAACGATGCGTAGTTTCTTTTTGTGTAGAGACAATTGCTCGAAAAACAAGATGATGCTCCTGATTTTTTTTTCATTGATGGAAGTAAATGAACACCTTGTTTTTTGGAAGTTATTTAATGATTTTTAGATTGTTTAGAAAATCTTTATTTTGTATAAATACCAAAAAATTTTATTACAATATTATATTTACTAAAGTGCTAATAACTATAACATCAACAAATGGTTGAAAATTACAAAAATGGCGGGCATCTGAATTTGAAGTACTGTTTTCATTTGCCTTTTTAAATGGTCGAAAAAATAAAAAAAACCGCCCACATTCTTTGGCCTTCCTTTTTATTTAGGTATAGCGTCCAATAAATTTAATCAACTTTAAAATAAAAAAAAAAAAACAAATTAGTTCATAAAGTAGTTCTTGAGATGTGGAGACCAGTTAAAAAAACATGGGGTTTCAGAAAACGTGTTTTAAGATCGGGTTAACGATTTTTGAGCTATTAGCTTTCCGTTAATTCAACTCCAGAGCGCATCTAGCGACATCTGGTGGTGCCTGAGGTTACTATTCTTAACACAGTATGGCGCCTGTTCTCACGCGCCTTACGTTAGGGTGCACATCGGATTAATTTTAACGTATACAGGTAAGGTGGGAAGTGGGAAGGTGACAAGTTACGTCAAGCAACATTTTTAAAAATTTTGCGACTAATATTGACGTCTGTTATTTTTAAGTTTCATTGTTTGTCATTTTCCTCTTTGTTTCTCTTGTGTTTGGGCTAAAATAAATTTTGCTTTTTAAAATAAATTTTAAAGTGGGTAGAGTGTGTGGCCCATATGCCAGAGAACCCTGGTTCGAATCCCTCCTGATATAGAAAGTTTATTAACAGAATTCATTTTTCTGGTCGACCCTCACCTCTATGCAGACAATTGCAAACCTCAGAGAGTAAAAACTGCCATGAAAAGCTTCTTGAGAACATAAGCCGTTTGGAGTCGGCATAAGATATGTAGGTCCAGTTCTTGATCATTTGCGTTCAAACATTTCACAGCACACTCAACACAATTGATCATAAGAAGCTCGGTTAAAGTACTTTCAAAGTCTGAAGTGGCCACCTGCTGTTTTTTATTTTTTTTTATTTTTGTCATTGCTGTTGAATTTTGAACTTACAAAGTGATGAATTTTGAACAACAGAATCTATTGAATATTCTCGGACGTCAAAATAAGGTTATGCAGTACAGTCACGTCAGTGCAGTCAACGCACTCAATATATTTTAAATCGAAGTGAACAGTCAAGAATAAGCAAGAACCGAATAATAAAACAAGCCAACTAAACAAAAAAAAAAAAAGCAACATTAAGCGCAGCCGGCTAAGTCACGCGTTCAGCGCACCTCTCCACCGGTGCCCCCGGTGGATCTCACTCAAAGTATGAAACAATTTATGTCTACCATGCAAGATATTCTGCAAGGCCTGATCCAAGTCCAAAACCAAATGTTGCAAGTTTTTTAAGCTCAAAAATGAGCATTTTAAAGATTTTCTTATGCCGCGTTTTCAAGTAACAGAGAAGAAATTCAAAGAATTATTTGACACCTTAGGAGGCAGATTTATTGCTGCTGGTGACAAAACATACGCATTGGGGTCCCTTCTTGTAAGTCCGAAAGGTAGACAGCTATATAATACAATTCTTAACCGTCAAACGAAATCGATATCACATCTCCAGGCCAACCTACATACTGACTACCTGACAATAGAAAAATACCAGATCTCTCCGCCGTTACTAAAAACATAAGCTGAAGTCTTATAACAGCTAAACCAAATTTCGACCTGTCTTCTGATCACTCCCCTGTGACTTTCAGCCTACTTAAGGAGCCAAAACTAACAGAATATCCCCTCCAACTGACCAATCCTAAAACGGACTGGCTAAAATATAGAAAGTATATAAGTAGCCACATCCACACAAATCCTTCATTTGATTGTGAGGAGGAAGAATATGTCAGCATCTTTAATGGAATGTTGACTTCAGTGGCAGAGCACTCCACCGCTGGGGATTGCATCTCTTACAATAACATAAAAGTAATAAAAAACAACTACATAAAAGACTCGTGACAGAAACGCGCCGCCTAAGAAGGGAATGGCAAGCACATAGATCCCCTTCCTCAAGGCTAAGGCTCACAAATGCTACAAGAAAGTTAAGGGAGGCTCTTAACCTAGATGAAGAACGTCAACAAAGCAACTTTGTTGGCAAATTATCCTCCACGTGCGCAACAAAATTCTCACTTTGCAAGGCTAATAAGCAAATCAAATTGCCAGTAGAAGGTGAGCCATCAATCAGAGCTCCAGACGGAAATTGGACACGCAGTGATAAAGAAAAAGCTTATATATTTGCTAGTCATTTAATTTTAGTCTTCAGACAAAAGAGTCCTGGACATGATCTAATTACAAAAAATGCTAAAAGAGTTGCCAAATATAGATGTTGTGTTTCTCACAAAATTATTCAATGCGATTCTAAAAACAGGTTATTTTCCGCTGGCATGGAAAAAATCGTTAATAACGATGATTCCTAAGTCAGGAAAAGATAAAACCCTCCTCTTACAGACCTATAAGTTTGCTTGTGTGCCTGCCAAAAGTATTTGAGAAATTACTACTACTGAAACTCTCACCTTACCTTAGCGAACAATCATTATGCCTTCGCATCAAATTGGATTTCGGAAAAACCATGGAACTATTGAACAGGTGAATCGTGTAAATAATGAGATAAGAAAGGCTCCAAGAATATTGCTCTGCCATATTTCTTTCCGATGCCCAGGCTTTTGTCAGAGAGTGGCACGAGGGTCTAATACATAAAATCAAATGTTTACTACCTCCCAACTCTCACATGATTCTAGAAAACAAATCTCACTAATTGATTATTCCAAGTAAGGCACAAAAAATTCGTGACAGACAGATTATTCTATTGACGCAGGAGTACCTCAGGGTGGCGTTCTCGGCTCCATCTTATGTGTCTTGTTCACCTCTGACATGCCAACAAATAGTAGGCTTGTCACATCAACTTTTGCAGACGACACTGCTTCCTCAGCTGCAATAAGTGTCCGACTAAAGCATACATAGACATAGGAGAGCACTTGAAAGTTATTGAAACATGGCTGTCGAACTACCCTTAAAAACATTCCCATCCCACAGTCGAATGAAGTTACCTATCTTGGCATCCACCTAGAAAGACGTCTGACATGGCGAAAACACATCGAAGCAAAAAGAACACATCTTAATTTAAAAGCATGAAGTCTACATTGGCTTATAAATTATCGATCCACCTTGAGTCTGGAAATAAAGTACTCCTGTATAAAAGCATTTTAAACCAATATGGACATATGAGGGGTATGCACGATGTATTGTATTTGCCCTTGTATTGTGTGTTTTTGATAAATTTGATATTTGTAGTAAATTTAGTAAATTTACAAAAACAAAAAACACGGTGTTCGAAATACAACCCTGTAGCAAAAATACAACTACGAACCCCTATTGTATTCTTTGTACATTTCGTTGTGTACATGATCAGCTGATCGCAAAAGCATTTCTACTCAACATCAAGGAAGCTACCGGCTGCAATGTGAGCTTATTTAGACAAATTTAACATTATTAGTGTTTCGTTCAAATTTTTTCATTATTTTTTACGCATTTTAATTCATAATTGCAAACAAAAGTGTATACACAAATTAGCTGATTTTAAGAATATAAGACTTTATTGAAGATTCGCTCACAATAAGTTGTAAATATTGTAAATTTTGAAAAAAATTATCACAAATACATCACATCGTGAATACCTCTATGGCATTCAGTTATGGTGTAATGCAAGTAAATCTAACATTGAGTTTATACAGAGGGCTCAGTCAAAAATACTTAAAACAATTACTGAACCACCTTGGTATGTAAACGAAAATCGCCATTACGATGCACACCGGCCTTTCGTACGATCCCCTCCGCGATGATTTTAAAAAGATTGCAAGACAGTGGATCATCTTGTCTCAAGCCTCTTTCGGTATTGAAAGTTTTGGAAAGGTCATTTGCAACCTTGACGGAGCTGCATGTGTTGCTCAACGTCATCCTTGTCAAAGTCAAAGTCTCAAAGTGTTATCAACTTTGCAGGTATACCGAACTCATACATTATTTCGTATAGGCAATCCCTTCTCGGGCTATCGAACCCAACTTGAAAATCGATAAAGAGATGATGTGTGTCATTTGATTTTCGTAGGTCTTCTTCAGGATTTGTAGTAGCGTGAAAATATGGCCTATGGTGGACTTTCCAGGTCGAAAGCCACACTGATAAGGTCCAATCAGTGTTTTTGTAATCAGCTTTAATCTTTCACACAGTACGCGGTTGAGAGTAAGGTTGAGAGACCTTATATGCGATGGAAATAAGACTGATACCTCGATAGTTGGCACAGATTCACATTAAAATTAGTTTTTTTGTCTTGCCATGTTACTTTTAAATTTACACATTTTTTACATTTTACAATTTATTTGACTAAAAGTAGTGTAGGAAAAAATACATTTGAATTTTAGTGAAAATAATATGAAAAAGGTTAAAACAATCCATAAAAATCCGCATTTTCTTTGGTCCAACGGAAAAAATTTTTAGATTTTTTGATGCAAAAGAACTTTTTCATTACTCTTATTTCTTACCTTTTTTTAACCATCATACCAGCCAATATTTTTAGTCGAAATATTTTGGCCATCATCATAAAATAAGCCATGAATTATTTTGAAGAACGGGACTGAACAACTTTTTTTTTCTAAGGAGCGTGAGGCGACTTAATGTATATACGTATGTGGGTATGTGTGTATATCACGTAAGGACTCCGAAACCGCTAAGCCACTTTTTATATCAAAGCCTTAAGAGGGTTCCTGTGAAGTCTGGTGCCGATCGTAAAAGGCACCTTAAATACACCTCAAATTTTCGATATCGAACAGTTTTGGAATTACAGGTCGCACTACCTCGGAATTCAGTAGTCTACATCAATTTACACATGCCGTTCCACTGAATACATTTTATGCGCGCTGGACGAGGGGCGTGGTACTTTTTCAGCACCCAAAATTTTCGGTATAGCTTTCGAAATAAGTCACACATTAATGAAAATGTTCACTAAAGCTACGCATTTTTTTAGGAGATAAGCTATGCTTATATATGTTTGGTTTCAAAAACAAAATATTCAGAGGGAACCACCTAATGATTAAGAACTTTCCTTCAATAGCATTATTTTTCGAAATAAGAAGATATTACTTGTGTCCAACATTAATATAATTGCCTTAGCTAAAAAACTAACGTCTACATTAATATGCTTGTGACAAAATAGAATTGTGTGTTTCTACCCAATAAAAATATATTTGCCTCGCTGTTAAACTCAAAAAGAACAGAACTCTGCAAATTTAAAACAAACAGAACTCCTTTCTTTTATGTGTTTCGCCTAGACATACATATATCTGTTTCGTTTGCACTTGCACAAAAAATAGCGGACACCTTGTTGCTTTATGCGCTTACTTTTAACAGTTGCCAAGTCTTGGCGTCATTTTAAGTTCAAGCTGCCGCGCCAAACGTGTTGAAAAGTTTAGATCTTGTGAAAAGTGTTTCTGAAAATGTTTGCTTAAATTAAAAGTGTTTGTGTTTTCAAATTAATAAAATAAAAAACAAAAGAAAAGAAAAATAGAGCGGTTCAGCAGAAAAATAGGTGAGTTTTGAAGCTGCTTTGCTGATAAAGCGGGTGCTTCGCTGGCAAAGCTCCGCTATGTTCCAATATGTTTCCAAGTAAATATAGTGTAATCATCGGTAAATATATTATGTTGTTCGTAATTATCGTTTTGAAAATAATTGCTTGACTGCAATTAAATTATGTATTCTCCAATTAATATATATTTGTCCGTGAATAAAAAAAAAATATTTAATGTTATTCTTGATTAAATTATATTTCCAGGCAAACAAATAGTAATAGACTAAAAGTGTTCTCAGTCCATTTATAATTCCAATATTTTTATATGAAAACATATTTTCTTTAAAACAAATTATATTGTTTTTAAATTCAAACGACAAGTGCTAAAGTACAATTAAATAATGTTAAGATGCAAATATATATATATATAAAGAAAAATTGCATTAATTAATCATATTATATGTGGAACAAATTATGATTACTTGTTTCCAAGAAACATGCAGAAACATATTATACTTCCTGCAAATTATGTTTGGGAAGGCCTATTATTTTTCAGTGTGTACTAATAGATAAAATAATATCAAGTCTTTTGAATTCCTTACTGCATCAAGGGTGCTACAGGGCAGTATTCTAGGTCGAAAAAAAACGAAATGGCCATTTCAGCCCTTGAAAGGACTTTGACCGAGCTTCTTATGATCATTGTGTTGTGTGTGATGTGAAATGTTTGCACATAAATGATCGATAACTGGGCCTACATGTTTTACGCCGACTCCGAACGGCTTATGTTCTCAAGAAGCTTTTCATGGCAGTTTTTACTCTCTGAGGTTTGCCATTGTCTGCAGAGTGGTGACGGCCGAACAGAAAAATTAATTCAATTGAAAAAAACTTTCTGTGTCTGATGGAGGATTCGAACTACTCTTTACTTGATTTTATTTGAAGAAATAGTGCCGGCTTTTCCGATGCATTTACTCTTAAAATGTTGTTTAATAAACGAAGGTCGAGATTGGAATACACTTTTGTACCATTTTATATCTCAACATCTTTAGACTTGAGAGAATCCATAAAAATTTTACCAGGTATGCTTTGCGGTCATTTAACTTTCAGGATCCATTACCACCTTATAATTCACGGTTAATGCTTTTGGGACTAAAATCTCTTGATTCGAGACGCAATATCTCCTCATTAATTTTTGTATATAATATAATTTTTGCAAATATAGACTGTCTATTATACCGTATCACCTTGTATGGAAGAAAAGTAAACCTATTTTTGGCGCCGGTTCAATTATTAGATATTTCAAAGACATTTTCGAAAAAAATATTTTTTTTTTAAATATGTCCCTATGGTGCTACTTTTTTGTTTTCGTTATATCTTCCGTGTTTCTTATCCGATCTTAAAGTTTTATATATATGCGCGTTTGTTTATTTTTGTGAACTTTTCCTGATTTTATTTAACCTAATATTAGTTTTTCCTCGACTAATCACCCACTTTATCGCGGTTCCTACTATATAATAAAATTTCAAAAATGTTCAATTTCAAAAATTGAAGCTCAGGATGAATCATTATAACCATGGGAACAAATTAAAACGATAAAATTGATTTAAATATGGATCCGATCGATTTTATTCAAATAGTTATGATTACTAATTTTTATTATTAATTTTTTCAATTCGTGTTTAAAATTCGAGCGGTAAACAACAATTTTGTAAAGTGCAGAGACAATCGTACATTAAGGCCGGCATCGCAGAATTGATTTTTTTTTCATTTCCAGTAACTCAAAAACACCTAAAATATATGTAAAGAAAGATTTTATAAAGATATCCGAATATTAAAAAAAGTTAAAAGCTTGAAAAGAGAGATCGATCAACCTCGCGTGAGTTCGATATAATATAAAAATCAAGGAACTACTATCAAGTAACTAAATTATTTTGTGTGAATATATAGTGATTTAATTAAGTTTTGAACACTAACATCTTCGTATTACTTGTTTCGTATAACTTTAAAGTCGTTTTCCTCAAAAGTATGTTTTTCAAAACTGCGGGCAATCTAGCTAAAAAACTACTTGGCCGATCCTTTAAATATTTGGAAGGTCGTTTTTCAACAACATATTAAGCAATCTGAATGAAATTTATTTTTAAAATAGCTTTTTAAAATCGTTTAATTCAAAATTTAAAACAAAAAACAAGTAAAAACTTTCCTTTTGTAGTGTGTATAAATTTTTAAAAAATACTTTTTTTTTAAAATTCTGTCTCATTCAGATGAGAAAATATCTTATTTTCATTACGTTTTAAAATTTTTTCGGGTTAATCTAGGAGTAAGTAGAATGACCGCAGTGCGAAAAGAAGGCTTTTACATCAATCGTTTTGGCCAGCGCCATCTATGTTAAAAAAAAGCAAAACCGAATTTGAAAAATTTAAAAACTTTATACAAATTTCTTCTAATAAAGACCTTCACCTCAATATCACTCTTTTTTACTCTCCTCTAAATGTATTGCCAACTTTAAATATAAATAAATCAATGCCGAACATAATTGAACTCAATCAACAATGAAATATATATTTCATATATATAAACAAATAAACACTTTCATAAGTATTATTGCGTGTTTATGTACGTTGTCGCAGAACATACATAGTTTAAATAATAGGTTAAAAAGTTTAAGATCAATAAACAAATAATCTCAATACGTGCAATTTTTGTATATACATTAGAGTGGCCCTTATTTTTTTTCTTTTAAATTTAACATGTGCATGTGCCTCGATTGTGGAAAATAGGTGTAAAAACTTGTAATTTTTTTTTTAGTTTTCCAATAAAAATAAGCGTTATGATATCAAAAGAAAGGTTATGCTATTGCCTATTCAACGAGGTATTGACTATTAAAATCCATTCATGAACTTTTAAAGAAAAGCGCTGGAGGCCAAAAATTTTGTATGAAAATTTTATTTAGTTAAACATTTTTCATCTCTTTGTTATTGTGTCAAAGGGTGAATCGTAAAAAAAGCGTCGCAGGCGAAAAATTGTTATAAGAAATCACGCAATTTTTTATAACAATTTTTGATGATTTTTCATCAAATCATGTTTTGATATTTAAACCTGGAAGTCCATATTAATTAAAAAAAAACTTAACTTAAAATATTATGTTTTTATTCAAATATCGCTGTCATCGCTGCTCTCTGGATCCTCTTGTGCATTGTTCATACGAGCAAACACTGGGTCATATAATTTACCAGCGATTTTGAAAAATTCGACTAATATGTCTTTGTTATTAGCACGGCATTCCTTCAGGAAAATAACTTTTGTCATAAATCCCTCGAAATGAGTCTTTTGGAGACAATATGTGGATAGGGGCACCTTCGCATGCCGCCACATCGATTCCACACTGTTTGTGTGGGCGCTAGTCACAGGGTCGATGAAATTTATTGAATGGTTGACCGTCATATGTACAACCCCCTCGCTTTGAAAACAATCGTATGCCTTAAAAGGATTTAAAAATGTATTATATATTCAAAAACTTTATGTTTGTATAACTTACCTTCCAGCAACCGGACATAATGGTTGTCCTGGGCAGTATCCAGTCTTTTATTATTTGGAGCAGGACTAGCTGGCTCCGCTCCTCTACTGGCACCAAAAAGCACTTGCTGCTCTGTCGCTCAACTCCTCCGATCACACACTGCCCCTCTTCCAAATGTCCTCTATTGTACTTGCGCTGCACAAATTTGGACTCGTCGATTTCCACAACATGGCCAACACCTCAAATTTTTCCGTGTTCGACAAACACGTCGTGGATGATGACTTTACGATTGGAACAAGCCCAATCGACCCCGGCTTTCTTTGAGATGCTTATTTGTTCTCATGCGAATTGTTGGGAGACATTTTGCAGCCATAAGTAGCAATAGCCTACAATTTGGGAGAGGGACAGGTGGGATTTACTGAAAAAAGTGTCTCTTCGGATGGAGACCACGAATAACACTGCGCTATTTTTTTGTTGCTTGTCCTTGTAACACTTCAAGGTGTTATCTTTTGGTATAACACCCCAATCCTGAAGGTGCCTCACGACGTCTAACGACACAGGACACATTAAAAATTTTTTATCAAATTAACACCCAACATGTTTGAAAATATTTTAATTGTAATACTTAGCAGTTGCAATGATTTGCAGTTTTTTATTTGAATTTGAAATGCATGTTAGTTATGATGTAAAATAGGTGGGACATATCTTCATATAGTGTCATATCTTCGAAAGTTATGCATGGAATTTTATGTTTAATACCTTATCGAATAGGTAATAGCATAACCTTTACCAATAATGCTAGGTTTCGTAGGAAAGTTAAAGTTTGAGCCCTATAACTTCAAAACCAATTGAGAGCGGCCATTTTTTTCAGATTTGGCATTAGAAGGGCTTAAAACATATAATCCACAAAAATGTGAAAAACAATTAATTTTAGCTAAAAGTAAATAATTCCAAATATTGATATTTAAACGTGCCTGTAACGACCTTTATATTGAAAATTTAATTTATATGGGAAAATTGTGTTCCTTTTCCAAATCAGTTTTTTATTCAATTTGTCCTTAAAATGAGTTATCAATCATGAAAATCTGATTTAAATTACTAGAGTTATGATTTTTTACTTTTGGAAAAAAATCTCATTTATTTCATGTTGTATTAAGAAAATCGCAAAAAATCTAAATTTAAAAACAATTTTTTTAACTTTACCTAACACAGGTACAAAAAATGGTGTTAATATGTTGAATAGCTTGGTCCTTATGAATTTTTTTGATAGAAGTGTACCTTTTTAAAAATTTCGAGCTTGAGTATGTTTACAGAAAAAATTTCCAAAAATTCAAAAATACAAATTTTAAAAAAATCCACGAGATATGAACTACAAATAGCTTTTAGCTATTTTGTGCAAAAAATTATAAAAACCAAAAATCGGATCAAAAACTTATAGGTGTTAAAACATGACTTTTTTTTCAAAAATCCTTAGTGTCCTTTTCTGGCATATCGAACACAGAAAAAAATCATAAAAAATAAAAAAAGAAGATTTCTCATTTCAAATGATATATATCTGATATATACGAGTATATGAAAATATATCTGATCTTCTTTAGAAAAATTTTGAAATTCCAGGGCAGCCAAAATATATATAAGGTGTGTAACATATATATAACGCCACTTCGAAATTTTAAATATTTTTGTAACGGCCAGCTTAAACAAAACAGAATGTTTTGCGAATTTGGTCATCTATGCACAACAATAGTGAGCAAGACCAAAGTCTATTCTAATAACGGTACATTGTTTATTGCTAAATATTACTTTTAATGCTGTTTCATATTTATAACGCCACTTGCAATTATTCCTTCTGCTGCGTTTGAAGTGTAGAAATTAATAAAATTGTGTAGTTAGTTTTCAAGACTTTAAAAATAGAAAAAAATTTAGACCGTAATAACTCGTGCAACCCAACATACTTGCGAAATAATGGGAAAAATAGAAATTCTTAAAGAAGAAGGCTATAGAATTCAAGAAATCGGGCGTAGAAATAATCGCAGCCATAGAGTGATTCAACATTTTTTTAGCAAACCTCAAAATTACGGCAAAACAAAATGTCCGGGCAAAAAAAAAATCCTCTTACTGCGATCAGCGAAAAATAATCCGAGCTGCGAGCAACACTACACACAGTTTAAAAGAGTTGCGGAATTTTGTTGCTGAAAAAGTTTCCCGAATAATAGTATGGATAGTGCTACATCAGTGTAAACATATCCGTAGTGAACTTATGAAGTGTGTTTCTGCTCTTTCTAGCAAACATAAGAGAACGAGCTTTGAATTTGCAAGAAGGAACATAGGAACAAATTGACTACCAATCAGCTTTTCAATAATGTTTTAAAAAAGGGTCCCACGTTGAAGTTTAATTTTGACACGTCATTTTTTCCGATGAAAAAAAATGGAATCTTGATTACCAGGATGGATTTTGACATTATTAATACGACATACGCCGCGAACCACTTCCGTTTTCAAAAAGAAGTTTTGGTGGCGAGAAAGTGATGGTGTGAGGTGGTTTTCTAAAATTTAAAGTTCAAACATGAAGAGCGCTGGCTACACTCGTGTGCTGGAGAGCAGTTTGACTTCACTTTTGGAAAAAAACAGACAGACACAACTAAATAGTTTTCCAGCAAGATAATGCGGCAATCTGCGTAAATCGAGATGGTTTCAGGCCACTACCATTGATTTATTGGAATGGCCGGCGTACTCTTCAGATTGTAATCCCATCGAGAATTTATGGGGAGTACTTGTACGCCGACAATTCGGCAGCGTGAAAGAACGGAAATCAGTCATTTTCGAAGAATGGAGTAAAATTGATTCAAACACATTAAAAAATGAATTGCAGGTATCCCAAATTACATTTACAATATTATTGGAGCCAAGGGAACAGTAATTTAATAATTTTTTTTTATAAATTTAATAAAAATCGTTTTTATTAAAAATTTTGAAATGGCGTTATAAATATGAGACAGCATCAAAAGTGAAACTAAGCAATAAACAATGTACCGTTATTAGAAAAGAGTTCACTTTTGCTCACTATTGTTGTTGTGCATAGATGACCAAATTCGCAAAACATTATCTATTGTTTAAAGTGGCCGTTACAAAAATATTTCAAATTTCGCAGTGGCGTTATATTTATGAAGCATACCTTATAGGAAAATTAGGTTGCCCTGGCTTAAGTTATAAAACCCTCTAAGTCAGTTTTGGCATGCACATTTTTATTTATACTTCTTATTTATGCTTTTGTCATCTGTCAAATTAGAAATAGATCCAAATCTACGACAGCAACAATTGTTCTTATTAAATATAATAACTTACTTACTTACTTAGGTGGCCGTAACAACCAGTGTCCGGGTTTCGGCCGACCTCATCAGCTCTCGCCAGGCACCTCTGCTTTACGCGCGCCTTCTCCAATCGGATACACCAAGTGCGGTTAGGGCTTCCTCAGCCTGGTCCATCCATCGGAGGCATGGTCTCTCTCGTCGTCGTTGACCAGCGACCCTCGCCTCGAGCACCTTTTTCGCTGGAGCTTCGTCGTCTATACGATGGACATGACCCAGCCAGCGTAGTCGCTGCATAGTTATATGCCGAACTACGTCAATGTCTTCGTAGAGCTCATACAGCTCGTGGCTCATTCGGATGCGATAGTCATCGCCAACTCGAACAGGACCGAAGATTTTGCGAAGAACTTTTCTCTCGAACACCCCCAGAGCGGCTGCGTCAGTTTGCGAAACTACCCATGCCTCAGCGCCATAAAGCAACACAGGTAGAACAAGCGTCTTGTAGAGAGTTAGTTTTGTCGATCGAGAGAGGGCTCTGGAACTTAGTTACTTACTGAGCCCGTAGTAGCACCTATTAGCAATTATTGTTCTTCGCTTTATCTCCATTATAATAACTATCTCTATTATATCTAACTATCTAACCTCTCTGCAGACAATGGCAAAGCTTCTTGAAAACATAAGCCGTTCGGAGTCGGCCCAGCTCTCGATTATTTGTGTTCAAACATTTCACAACACACACAGCACAATGGAAGGCTCGGTCAAAGTCCTTTCAAGGGCTGAAATGGCCATTTCGTTTTTTTTCGTTTTAACTATAATTTTAGATGATTAATTATAGAAGAAATTATTCAAACCATTACTCAACACATTATCCCAGAATTACTACTAAAGGCAAATATTAAATGCAAGTATTTCATATATTTGTGATTTTAAAGCATTTTGAAAGTGACCCTTTTTTAATATTTGACTATAGATAGCTCTGGATTATTTCCTTATGATACAAAAGTAAGTTCTGAAAATTAAAAAAAAAAATATATGTTAAATATTTAGATGTGCCTGCAAGCACGTACATTTTGAAAAATGGCATTATGAGTTTATATTTAACTAGCAGGTCACAGTTGTTCGGGGCTTCGCCACGGACGTTTTTTTTTTTCAAATAAAAATTTGCACTTCAATTTTATAGACTTTTGAACGCCGTTCAAACTATCACCGTGTGACCTCAGCCTCATGCCAAGCGAAATAAAAAAAAATTTTAGTTGCCCTTGGGAATATTTTTTTTTTTTTAATTCCCATGTGTTTTTTAACTCAGCGTACTATTTTTTTATTAGCCCAGGAATTTAGTGTGATCTTTTTTAATTGTCGTGGGGATATTTATTTATTTATTTATTTATTTGCCTTTATTTATTAGTGTACAATAAGAACTATGTTCTTTTATAGTACAAATGTTATAGTACATTTGGTACATTGGTAGAATCTTAAATTAATTTAACATTAAAAAATTAACATACAATCATTAAATTAAATAATTATGAATTGATTAAAATATAAAATAGATAAAAAGAAGAAAGAGAAAGAAAGGGATAGTATAAAAGAAGCTGTTTATTTATGAAATGGTCTGTGATGAGAAATGTTCCAAAATGGCATGCTTGAATTTTTCCATTGTCTTTATAGATTTTAAATGACTTGGTAATGAATTCCATAGTCTTACAGCGTTAATAAAAAAGAATCTAGTAGAGTTAAGAAAACTATAACTTGGTATAATAAGAATTTGACTTCTGGACGACTGACCAAATTGCAATTTTTCAAATAGATATTTTGGTTTTTTTAATTGAATTAGTTTGTGCAAGAAAATGCAATTTCTGACATTGAGGTAGCTTATTATACTACAGCCAAGTATACCATTTCGAAATGTATTTAAGTGATCATATTTTCGAAGCCCATAAACATAGCGTGTAGCATGATTAAATGCAACTTGTAATTTATGTTGCGACTGCGAATCTAATTTACTATAAACAACCTCAGCATATGTGATTATGGGAATGACCAGTTGAACAATAAGCTTGCGTCTTGTCTTAATTGGTGTATACTCGGCTGATAGTCTAAGATTACGCAATATGAAATATATTTTACGGACCACATCGTTGACATGATCTGTACACGTGAGGGAGGAGTTAATTTTAAATCCAAGACTTTGAGCACTGCAGACAAGTTTTAGGTTTTTGTCACCTATTGAAAGATCTGGAATATCCCTAAAATTGATTTTCTCTTTAGAAATGGGTAGCACAAAAGATTTAAGCGCATTTAACTGAAGGTAATTTTTAATGGCCCACTGGTTTATACTATTTAGATCTTCATTTAACTTCCATACCAGATCTTCCAAAAGGTTCGGTTTGCCAGACAGGTATAATTGGACATCATCAGCGTAAGCATGCAACGATGCGTATGTGCAACTATTAAAAATGTCATTGATAAAAACTGAAAAAAGAAGTGGGCCAAGAACTGACCCTTGAGGGACACCACTGCAGACCAATTTTTGCTGTGAAAGACCAGAACCAACTTTTACTCTTTGCACTCTTCCCATTAAATAACTCTTTAACAGATCGACAGCATCGTTGCAAAATCCATATAAATATTTGAGTTTGTGGCAAAGAAGTGCGTGATTAACGGTATCAAATGCTTTTGAAAAATCAAGAAGACAAAGTAAAGTTACTCGGCTATCATCATAAAGACACCTAATGTCATCCAAAACCTTAAGTGTAGCTGTTGAACAACTATGACCTGCACGAAACCCAGATTGTAGCGGAGATAAAAGATTATTTTGGGATAAAAATGACGATATTTGCTCAGCCATCATTGCTTCAGCAACCTTCGATAAACACGACAGGATACTTATAGGTCTGAAATCTTTAGGCTCACAAGCTGCAGATTTTTTCGCTACAGGCATTATAACAGCAGTTTTCCAAGTATGTGGAAAGGAAGATGTGGTAAAGCAATGGTTAATTATGTGAGTAAGTGGGCTTAAAATATAGGGTAAAATAAGTTTAATAAATTTTATGTTGATGCCATCATCACCAACCGCATTCGATTTAATTTTCAATAGAGACCTTGCTACGTCATCTTCTGTCACTATGGAAAACTGGAAGCGTTGCAGGGTAGGATGATCGGTAAAATCAGGGACAGTGTTTTGCAGTGGATGTGTGTTGGAAAGAAAATAATCATTTAGAACGTCAGGATCAACCTGACAGTCAAAAGTTTTATTTTCACCAATGCCAAACTTTTTTAGGTTTTTCCATAGAACGTTTGAAGGAAGAGATGCCTTCAGTTTAGTAGAACAATAAGTTATTTTAGACTGTTTTATAATTGACATTGATGCATTTCTTGCACGCTTATATTTTTCCCAATTCTCCGGAGAGGGTGTTTTTTTCCAAACACTTCGCAACTTGTTTCGCCTCTTTATAGCATTCTGAACGCTCCTTGAAAACCAAGGACATGATACATTTTTAATTGTGACAGACTTGACAGGTACATGCTTAACAAAAATATTATTAACTGTATTAGTAAAAATACGTAGTTTTTCATCAACAGACGGACAAAACCAAATCTCATTCCATGGTGTCATAAGTACGTCACGATATAATGCTGGATAGTCAATAGACTTGAAATCGTGAAAGGAAAACGTGTTTGACACGGCTGTATGGGACAGGCTAATATTAAGTGTACAGAAAATGAGGTCATGATCAGATATAAAATATATCTGGTCAAACAGTAAGACAGTTGAGATATCCGACACTATAAAATAATCAAGCAGACTAGGACAATCATTAGAAGAATAACGTGTGGGAATAGTATCGTTTACAATAGACAGACCGACAGACGACAGATTTTCGTACATTGATCTACTGAGGCTATCATTACATAAAAGATTGACATTAAAGTCACCACATATAACAAAATAATTAAAGTCAATTAATAAACCTGATATTTCAGAAAAATACGCATCAAGACTATTACTTTTAGCAGGATTATACACACAAGACAGAAAAATTTTTATGCTATTATCAGAGACACATAAATTAAGATATTCTACAGAACTTCGGGTTGACTTATTAATAAATTTAGGATTTAAAGAACTTCTGCAGTAGATGGCAATCCCACCACCCCTTTTATCAAGTCTATCATTTCTAAACAGTGTAAAATTTTTCATAATATAAGCCACATCCAGCATATCGGAACAAAGCCAGGTTTCAGTCACACACACAACATCAACAGACGAGTCCTCAAAAACGTATTTCATATAGTCTAGTTTTACGGAATTTAAACTTCTAGCATTAAAGTGTACAACTTTAAGGCCAGAATGTCTTTTGCACAACACTTCGATAAGAACCTTATTATCAACGCCACTACAGTTATTATTCACATCACCCATAACAAAAAGTCAATAAAAGGGACAACACCAAACATACCAAAAACATTTTTAAAACATTTAATCACAGCACAATTTATAGATAAACAGTATATTATAAAGAATTTTATAGAAAAAGAATAGGATAGACATAATGAAAATAAATAAAGAAAGAAAACATTACTTGAAATCAATGGAATGTTAAATTGAATTGAATTAAAATTTATATAAATACAAATACATTTTTTGTTAAGTTGGCAACTCTCCAGAGTTACGAAAGCACTCAGCATCATCATCAATTTCAATTGACACAAAGTTGTTTAATTCTTCTGTATTTGTTACAACAGTACTCTCATCACTCTCATACCTCTTGACATTTATTTGGCCTCTCTTTACATATACTGCGTATAACCTCCTGTCTCGCTTCAGTTTTACAGCACTCTGAAGAAGTTTGCGGTCGCGCCTGGTAATGCTCTCATTGAGATAGCAGCTGGATGATGACTCAAACCCGACATCACTCAGCAAGATATTTCTACGATTGTTCCTGCGAAAAACAGCAGCAGCACGAAGAACAATATCTCTCTCATACGAACTGCTGAACTTTATTATTATCGGAGAGTTTGTAGATGATCCGTTGAGTGAATTTTTCTTTATGCGAAAAATGCTCTTGAGCGATGTAGGCCTGCAGCCGATGGTAAAGCACAGCTTGTTAAATGTAGCTGTTAGGTTCTCCTCATCTCTCTCTGGAACACCAAGCAGTACAGCATCAGGTGCCACTTCTCGCCTCTCTAGCGCATTAATTTGCTTGTTTGCGCCAAAAACTGCCTCTTTGAGTTTTGCTACTTCTGATGCTTCTGACTCATTCTCACTTTCAATTTTTTCAATTTTTTCAATGCGCTCTATAGCACTTGCAACGGCAGCATTGATGATATCAATTTTCGACTCCCACTTTTTCTCAGTTTCCGTTATCACATTATTGAACTCTTCTCTTAGCTTACTTAACTGAGAATTAAAGCTATTTATGAGGAGCTCGCTTTGTTTAGCCAGTCGTTCATCCAAATCCTTAAGAGTGACAGAAGAGAAGTTTGCATTGATGGCAGCAGAAGAGCCATTGTTTGTTGGCGTCAAGAGCAGGTTCTTGGAGTTAACAGCCTTAGCTCTGGTAGTCATCGCTTTTTCCGTTTCTTTAGTCTCTGTTTTTATTTCTTAAAAAGTTTATCAAATTTATTTATTTTTATTTATTTATTTCACTTTTAAAGTCTCGCGTGAAATTAACAACTTTAGTTTACTAAATATGTTTCTTAGTTCTTTCTAACGCGATTTAACGTTGAAGTTGCAGATTTATAATATAATTTAGAGAGCAATAAAAAACACGTCTGTTTGTTTTCGATTACATACAGCGATATGGGCATTTTTTTCTTAAAATGATTTTTTCACATTTATTAAGCAACTACTTTATATGAAATCATTGCCAATATACGCATTAAACGCTCTGTTTGCACCACGATTTTATGTCGTAAGTTACGTATGTTAAATGCCTAAAATTTTTGTTATTTTGTGGTATTTTTTAATGCGTATGGGATTTTTTATTTATTTTTAAAAAGCGTGGTATTTTTGTAGTAATCTTAAATGATCGGGGGATATTATGTGGTACTTTTTAATTGTAACACATTACAGAGAGAATTTGAAGGTAACTGAAAAATTAGATTTTTGAGGTGTGTTTATTTTTTTTACTCTCAAACCAGGGCAACCTAATTTTCCTATATATATTTTGGCAACCCTGGAATTCCAAAATTTTTCGAAAGACGATCAGATATATTTTCAAGAATTATTGAAGTCATTTTAAATGAGAAATATTCGTTTTTTTTTTATTTTCTATGATTTGTTTCTGTGTTCGATATGCCAAAAAAGGGCACTTTAAGGATTTTTGAAAAAAAAGTCAAGTTTAAACAGCTATAACTTTTTGACCCGATTTTTGGTCTTTATAATTTTTTGCACAAAATAGCACAAATTCAAAACTATGTTTAGTTCATATTTCTTGGGTTTTTTCAAAATTTGTATTTTTGGATTTTGGGGAATTTTTTCTGTTAAAATTCTCAAACTCGAAATTTTCAAAAAGGTACACTTCTATCAAAAAATTTCATAACGACCAAGTTATTCACATAATGACACCATTTTTTGTACTTGTATTAGGTATAGTTAAAAAAATATTTCCATGACATTTCACTGAATTTTTTTAAAATTTGAATTTTCGCGAATTTTTTAATACAACAAGAAAAAAATAAGATATTTTTCCAAAAGTAAAAAATCATAACTCTCGTAATTTAAATCCGATTTTCATGTTTAATAACTTACATTAAAGAAAAATTAATGAAAAACGAAGTGTGTACCAGCTTTTAGAAAATTGGAGCATAAAAGAATGTAATTCAGATTTTTTTGGAAAAAGAACACTATTTTCCCGTATAAATCAAATTTTCAATATAAACGTCACTACACGCACGATTAAATATCAATATTTTTTCGTGAAAATTTCACAGTTTTTTTACATATAAAGGAACAATCGAGGTCCGTGCAGATTTTAAATTAATGAACATACATGTTTACATGTCAAAAACTGCCAAACAAATAGTTAATAAACAGTCAAACAACTTTTTGAATAAAAACTTCATGTTTTTGGCGATTTTTGAACGAAATGCATTAAAATAAATTTAATATTGGAACAGTGTGTGAATTTTTCGAACTTTGTCTATTGGACTTATCAATGTCACAGCACATAGTTTAATGATAAATACAAGCCACGTAATCAAATAAATGCCAAGCAAAACATCACAGTTAAACGTCTAGCATGTAATATATGAGATAACTACAAATTTGCATTTCTCCTCTCGGTGGACCGCCCGGTCTGTCGTACAAATACCTAATCTCTGTAATTGAGTACGGTGTGAGCGTACTAGTCTCTCGGCAACTAAGCTTAGAGCTAGCAAAGAGGCCAGTTTATAGCAGAATTTTAAGTTTATAGTTTTTGTAGTTCCTGCTTTGTCTTCTCATTCGCTGCACTAGATCTTGTGTGTCACCTTCTTGCTGTATTATTGTTGCTGTTTTGTTTTTTTTTAATGTCACCAGCTAGATCCTCGTGATTTTGGAAAAGGTGAAGGTACTCCAAAATTAAGTAGCAGCAGCGTCTCGTTGATTGAAGCTCAACTTACAGCCTTAGAAAAGCAGCTTAGAGTGAGTGCGAAGGAAGATCTTTACAATTGAGAAAAGCGTCTTCGGCAGCACACAGACAGCCTTTCTGATCGTCTCTCTGCGGACATCACGTGCAAGTTTGGGAACTTGGGGCAAGTTTGGGAGAATAAAGTAACTGCCTCCAGAGTAGCCTGATTGCTAAATTCGCCCATTACAACAGCAAAATAATCTCGCTTGAAACTAAAATAAGTGCTCTCACCAAGCACTGCGCCGATCTTGCTGATCAAATATTGAGCATCAACAACAATTTAAACGACAATAGCTTCGACATCAACAATAACAACAACAGTACTGATTATTCATGCGATGCGGTTCTTTTTAAGGTGTCGTCTGCATTGGACAATTTAAAAAGCACTTTCAATCTCATTTGCAAATCGATTGATTTGTTGTCACCCCAGATCAAAGATATATTCCGAGTCAAGCCTATGTCAAGCAACGCTAACCCTGTTGTTATAGTTAAGTTTTACACACCCTTCGATAAGAATCGCGCTCTGAAAGTCGCTCTATCGAATGCGAATAAAAAGAGCTACCAACCTCAGAGATGCTGAACTGGACTACGGCAATAATGTTTACTAGCACGAGAGTGTCTCTATCAACTCAAGAAAACTACTGCAAGCAGCTATCGCATGTAAACATAAAAAAAACATCTTCAATGCGCTTACTCGTCGTGGGTCTGTATAGATCAGGCTTTCTAAAAACGTTGACTGCTTTAAAATCAATAATGAATCTGAACTTTCTAAATTCTTATCTCCCCCCGAGGACGTCATCCAGGATGAATAGTGTAGCTGCTCTACTTATATCTAAGTCTTTATTATTTTATCTTTACTTATCCAATACTTGTACAATCTTTTACCTTTTCTTCACATTTCACTTTTACTTTTTTCTTAACACCATCCTCGTCTCTTCTAAATGCTTTCAGAAGTTATCTAATGTATGTTCTTAGCACGTCTGATTTTGTCGCTAACGTGAATAATCA
The DNA here is from genome assembly GCA_914767935.1 of Coremacera marginata. Classification (NCBI taxonomy): domain Eukaryota; kingdom Metazoa; phylum Arthropoda; class Insecta; order Diptera; family Sciomyzidae; genus Coremacera; species Coremacera marginata. The sequence goes on from OU612045.1 coordinate 117,422,825, forward strand.
TGCTGTTGTGGATTATTTATATAAGCAGCGACTAGGCTTAAAATTAGTGCATTTTACTGCAAGAAGCCTGAACGGTTTTAAAATGGATTACGTTAAGCATGTATTTTTAAGGAAGTTTTTAACTAGAAGTTTTAGGTCTGATGACCCGTAGACACCCTTGAAGAAAGGGATGCACAGGGTTGACAGACTGGAAGCCGAAAGAATGATCACTATGGACGGGGTGAGGAGTGCTATACGCTCATTTGCTCCGTACAAAACATCAGAGATGGACGGTATATTCCGGCTATGTTGCAGTGGGGGGGGAGATCTTATTGCACCTAGGCTTAGGGGTATGTTCGTTACTTGCCTAGCGACTGGGTACGTTCCGAGAGTCTGGAGAGAGGCAAAAGTTGTCTTTGCTCCGAAGCCCGGAAAAAAGGATTATGCAGAGGCGAAGTCGTTCAGACCGATAAGCCTTACGTCTTTCCTCTTGAAAACGATGGAAAGAGTTATGGTTGACTGTCTTGATAACACTTCGCTGATGCATAATCCTCAGAGTAGATGCCCAATGCGTATAAGGCAGGTAGGTCTACGGAGGGTGCTCTTCAAGAATTAGTAAGAGTTGCTGAAAAGGAGCTGTTTTCAGTAGGTATTGTGATGGCCACATTTATGGACATCGAGGGTGCTTTCGACAAAATATGCTTTGGAAGAATGCCGCAAGCCCTGACAGAGCGCGGTGTAAGCCTAATGATAGTAAATTGGGTGGACAATATGCTCAAGCACAGAGCGGTCAACATGCAGAATGGTAGAGTGAAGACTAGAGGTAGAGTAAGTAGAGGATGTCCCCAGGGTGGAGTGTTATCGCCAACCCTGTGGAACATAACTGTGGACTCACTACTGATAAGACTGGATGAATCCGGCATACACATGATAGGATATGCAGATGATATTGCGTTGGTGGTCTGTTGTAAGTTTATTGACATCATTTCAGACATCATGAAGAGAGCACTCCGAATGGTGGAGGAGTGGTGTCGAGAACAATGCCTAACCGTAAACGCAGGAAAATCAGACAATGTTCTCTTTACTACAAGGAGGACAGGTCTGAGGAGAGAATCACTCAGACTTTTTCAGAGTGCATGCACCATTCTGGTTTTTAATCAAAAGCAGGCCACTTGCCATTCATGTCAGCCGCAATGTTTTTAAGTACATTTCATGAATACGTGATTTGCAGAAATACGTTCAGTAAGCAACAGTCGCGTGGGGGCAACGGGGGCCGGTCCGCTCCGGATGGCCGTTTCAGGGACAGAAAACACGCAAAAATAAAGAAGTTTTTATATACTCGTATATATCTTCTATTTCTATATTTCTATACATCTATCTATATCTATCTTCTATATATATAAAAATGAATGTATGTAATGGGTATGTGGATATGTGGGTATGTGGATATGTGTGTATATCACGTATAGACTCCAAAACCACCGAACCAAACTTTATGAAATTTTTAGGGATACTAAAGCAACATTCTGGAAGTGTTCCTGTGAAGTTTGGTGTTGATTGGACAAGGGGGCGTGGTACCTCCCATACAACCCAAATTGGCTCTATTGCTTACAAACCAAAAAAAATGCTATATATCAGACGGTTTTTTAATCATATAAAACTAAAATTTGATAATTTTGTTCAGATGGTAACTTCCGGTGACTGTACAAAAAATGGACGTAGTCTAAACTTTATATACACTATATCTACGCCCACTTTTCAGCAAACGTTTTAATTCCTGAAATGTTCAAGTTTTGATAGTGAATCTTGGTATGCAGGTGCAATGGATACAAGTGACAGTCACTATGTAAATATAAACGTTGTCACGTCCACTTTTACCGCCCACAAATCAGTAAAAAAAATTTATATCAGACGGCTTTTGCCGTAGAAGACTAAGATTTGGTAATTTAGTTCGTATGGTTACTGTCGGCCAATTCACAAAAAATGGGCATGGCTGCATTATATCTACGCCCACTTTATCGAAATCTTGCTTCTTCCTGAGTTGTACACGTTTTGATAGTCAATCTTGGTATGCAGGCTCTATTGGTCCAAGTGGCAGTCACTTTGTAAATATAAACATTGTCACGCCCACTTTTACCGCCCACAAATCAGTAAAAATGCTTTGTATCAGACGACTTTTGCCGTAGAAGAGTAAAATTTGGTGATTCAGTTCATCAGTTCAAATGGCCCCTGTCGGCAACTGTTAAAAAATGGGCGTGGTCGCAATATATCTACGCCCACTTTTTCGAAGTCATGCTTATTCCTGAGTTGTACACGTTTCGATAGGAACACTTGATATGCAGGTGCTCTAAGTGGCAGTCAATATATATATATAAAATTTGCCACACCCACTTGTACCACCCACAAAAAACAAAACGAAATGGCCAATTTCAGCCCTTGAAAGCATTTTGACCGAGCTTCTTAAGATCAATTGTGTTGTGCGTGTTGTGGAATGTTTGAACACAAATAATCGAGAACTGGAACTACATGTTTTATGCCGACTCCGAACGGCTTATGTTTTCAAGAAGCTTTTTATGGCAGTTTTTATTCTCTGAGGCTTGCCATTGTCTGCAGAGAGGTGACGGCCGAACAGAAAAATTAATTCAATTGAAAAAATGTTCTGCGTCAGGTGGGATTCGAACCAGGGTTCTTTCGCATATGGGCCACACACTACCCACTACGGCCACCACTTCTTTTTACCCACAAATCAATAGATCTTCCATAAATAAGACGATTCTCATCGTTTAATACTAAAATTTGGTAATTAAGTTTAAACGCTTTTGTTTTTATATCTGTACCCACTCTTTAGAAATAACTTTATATAATTTATTTATTTATTTTTAAATGTATTATAGTTAATTACATATTAAAAATTATAACTAAGTAAGCACTAGCTGCCAGGGCTCTCGGTTAGAAATAATTTTAATTCTTGAGATATGCACGTTTTGCTACTCAAACTTAGTATGTAGGTGCTATGGGTCCAAGATATAGTTAGATATGGTTACTGCCAGAACCTTTAAAAAAATGGGCGTGTCGAACTTTATCCACGCCAACAATAATTTTAATTTGAGAGCTGTACACGTGTTGATAGTGAAACTTGGAATGCAGGTGCAATGGGACCAAGTGGCGGTCACTATATACATAAATGTTGCCATACCTACTTTTCCTGCTAATCTATCTATCTGTAAAAAATGTATGTATATATACTAAGGCTCCTCACAAAAAAAGTGTTCGGGTCGGATCCTCAAAATAATGCATAATGTTATGATGATTCCCCGAATATTTCGACTGTAACGATAGCCATCCGTGAGCTGGAATAGTTTGAAATAAAAAAAAAACAAAAACGAAATGACCATTTCAGCCCTTGAAAAGACTTTGACTGAGCTTCTTATGATCAGTTGTGTTGTGAAATGTTTGAACACAAATGATCGAGAACTGGACCTACAAGTTTTATGCCGACTCCAAACGGCTTATGTTCTCAAGAAGATTTTCATGCCAGTTTTTACTCTCTGAGGTTTGCCATTGTCTGCATCGAGATGACGGCCGAACAGAAAAATTAATTCAATTGAAAAAAGTTTCTGTGTCAGATAGAATTTGAAGCTGGATTGTATGGTATACAAGCCACACACCTCATTAAGTATGCTACGGAATGGTTTGAAATGTGCTCTAAAAATCGAGTTTTTTGTAAAACTATTTACTGGTGTGGTAGTTAAAAATAACAAATGGTCTGAAATAATTGTAATGAAAAAGTTAGTAGATACATTATGAGAGTTCTAGCGCAGGAGGAGCAAGCCGATGACGTCACTTAGGCCCCAGCGCCATCTTGTGGGGTTTTTTTTTGCAAAAAATCGGCAAGTTTGGGGTATGTCTTTGCTAAAAGCTATTAAAATCGGCAAGTTTTGGGGGTATGTCTTTGCTTTAAGCTATTACAATCGGCAAGTTTAATGTATGTCTTTGCTTTAAGCTATTAAAATCGGCAAGTTTGATGTATGTCTTTGCTTTATGCTGTTAAAATCAGCAAGTTTTATGCATGTCTTTGCTTTATGCTATTAAAATCGGCAAGTTTGATGTATAATTGCTTTAAGCGTTGATCATAATTTTATTTACTTCATTATCGGTAGTGGTAGTCAAGCGAGTTCTTATCAGCGTTTGCATGTTTTGTTTTTTTCTTAACCCTCGAATTCTTTATAGCAATGACTCAAGTTCTGCTTGTCGACTTTAGCCGAAATGATATGACTTGCTTTATGAAAATATATACATTTATTTGGGTTAAAACAATTTAGGTACGGCGAAAGCTGAAGGGGTCAAAGAAATATTTATAAATTTATCAGAATGGTGATAAGAATTAGGTGCGTGTAGTTGATTTGTATAAGTAGTTAGTGTATTAGATGACAACCATTTAAAACATAGGCGTATATAAATATCTATTCGTCAGTTGGTTGACATAGGGGTTACAAGCCCCGCTTAATAACCACAGGCCAAGTCACTTACATCCAGCAACTTCTCCGAAATACTTCTGTATTTTATTTTAAGTTAAGGAAATACACCGCAACCAAGAAGAGTCAAGCATTTTTTAAGATGCAGAAACTTCGAGAACATTTTAGAAGCCGATTTATGTCATTGTATGCCGATGACGTCACACATCCCTACCCCGATACGGATTCTAATTTCATTTATATTTTAAATTAATATTAAGTCGATATAAAAAGAATTCAAGGTTAAAGTGATTAGACCCAAGCTTCATAATAAGCATAGTAAGCTTACTAAAAAAAAAAAAACAGCACGTTCAAGATAAGGTAGCAGTGGAGAAGTTTAACGCTAAAATAAACGAATGTTTGTGGTAAAATTCTGGTAAAAATTTATGTAAATTTTTCTTTAGTACTATTATTATTATTATTTTTTTATTTTTATAAATTTTATAATTTTATTAATGGAAAAAAGTGATCTTATATTTAATTAATTTTTTCTGATTTCATTTGTTAGAGGTGAATATTCAATTAATCGATCATGAATTACTTAACAGTGGGCTGAGGTTCTATCTGGAATCGGTTTGTTTGCTTTGGTTTCAAATTCAATCCGTACATCAATAGGTCAAACTTTAACTGCTTCATTTTGGTGTGTTACATCAACAACCATAAGTGGTGCAATAGCCTTGAATCCAACGACATCTAGCAATGGTTGAGATTCCCGCATATAATAACTTTGTTGAAATTTTGTCCCATTTCAAAGCGACTATTTAAAGAGATTCAGAGTGTATATATAATTTTAAATTAGATATATTACAATGATCAAATATATATCCTTCCTGTTAACTTTTTTCTCTTGGTAAACCGATTATAAGAAATCGTGGTCTTTTATTTTGTGGTGAAAGACATTCCATAAAACTTTTGTTTCGTTTGGTAGTATAAGATTTATATGATAGTCCCAACTCCTAAATGCCATTGGTATTAGCAAATATTCGTTTTTAATTATCTTGTACATTTCCAATTTTGCAAAGTTTGATAATTGTATATGAGCATTTTCCAAACTATGTCCAGTATTGTTAGCTTTCCATACTCAGTTCCATTTATAGAATGATATGATCTATCATTATATGAAAAACGGTGAAGGATAAGTTCATGCTTCGTATTTAATATTATTTTATTATAATCTTCAGCAAAACCCAGTAACATTTTCAACGGCACACAGCAACTAAAATGAGATTTTTCCAATGGCTGCATTCCGCCAAGGCGAGTGCTATTGTAGCGATGGATCATTTTACGCTGGATTTCTCTGTATGCGTTGCTACAGATGTCAGATCTGTTTTCAGATCTGTTGACAACTGACGTTTGACGTAGTTTGTTCGCTTGTTTTGCTTTGTTGAATTTAAAACCTAATTTCTTTCTGCTAAGAGGATTACTTAATGCAAAACGTAGTGCTAGAGATGCTAATGGATGATGGTCTTGATATGACTATTAAGGAGCACATTTCGGACCTCATTCAACCATTGCAAGGAGCAAAGGATAGTTTAAAATATTAAAAATAGCACCAGCCACGAAAATTTGCATTTATTTTAAGCGTTTCATTTGAGTTTTTGCAAATACATGCAAATTGGTGCGCAAACAGCTGTTAAATGACATAACTTGCAATTGTTGAGTAGAAGTAGCGTAAATTATTTCGCTACGTAAAATGCCAATCGCTCGAGCATAAACAGCTGCCAGCGCTGTCAAAAGTGTAGCCATTCACCCGAATTTTCTTGAGCGATCGCCTTGGCGGAATGCAGCCAATGTGAAATTTTCATCAGGAACCCAACCCGCGTTTTTTAATGCGCCACTTTCAGCTTTATTCAATGATACGAAATTTTTCATGGTTGATGGAACAGATATGAAACAAATTTGTTTTTTAATTTCACACCTGTTGTACTACATTATTTCCTCCTTCCTGTTTTAGTATAAAGCCATGAATGTAAATCATACTCTCACTTGGTAAGACAAAGAGATCTTGGTTTTGAATGGGTACACGAATCTCATCGTTATTTTTAAACGATTTTTGGTATGGATAGTAACTATGATAGTCTCTTTTTATAATACTCTCATCGTATAAAGGTTGCTGAAGTACATTGAGTATTTAATTCATATTGAATTATTGGTTGATTGATTATCGATATTGTGATTGATTGATTGATTGACACTATTCTACAAAATGGAAAAAAAAAATTTGCTCCAAGCAACTCAATAACTTTTTTAAAGGACTTTGGCCCGCTGATTCCAAAAGTGACAACTATTTTCAAATCGAAGGAGCCGGTTTTTCGAGTAATTTGTAAATTCAATTTTTGCAGTTTTTTCAAAAAGGTGATCTTGCCCTAGCAGCTCTTGCATTTGATACAATTTCCCGATATTCATGTTACTTTTTTCATTGTTTAGAAAAAACTTGTACTTTTTTTCATTCATACATATGAATTTAATCGGACCGGTACCTTGGGCGTAAAAAGCAAAATTGTACCTTGCACACCTGTAATTTTTGCGAAAAATGTTAGATAAATCGTTATTTAAATGTAATTTCCAATATGTTCCAAAACTATATTTTAAGTTTTTCCTATTTTATTTATTTATTGGCCAACCAAGGCAATTTACTTATTTTAACAGGTTTTTTATTTATTTACTTATTCTAACAGGCTTTTTTTTATTTTTTTTTTTCTTTTTTCTCCCCTTTCCTTGTTTTGGTGTTCGAAGATGTTCAATTCGAAGTGGGCGTAATCCGCCCACCTAAATGACATTATTTCATGAACACGTCAAAAAGGAAAGGAAAGAAGAAAGAAAAGTAAAAGTAAAAGTAAAAGTTACTTACATACTAGAAAAGAGGAGAGTTCAGAGGTTGGGTAAATTAGGCAGAGAAAAAGACTTGTATAGAGATCGCTTGAATGAGAATTTGGGCATGGAAGGTGAGTAGTGGCCGGATATAGTATTAAATTTTCTACAGCAACGGTTGATGGGTTCATCATTTGCATATGCAGTATGATGCTGATATTCAGTTAACAGCCGAGTATGCCTTGTACGTCTTAACGGGTCATTGAGAGTAATCTTGTTAGAGATATATTCGCAGTTAGTTACACCGCTCAGAACATCGAAAGTAAAGCATGTATCCAATACCGTTCTTCTTGTTGATAGCGGTATCAAATTTAATAGGGTGAGTCTGTGTTCATATGGTGGAAGGCTTCCATAATCGCGGGGGTTATAAGTTTCTCTCAGAGCGAATAGTAAGAATTGTTTTTGAATGGATTCGATTCTATCACAATGGGATCCAAAAACTGGATTCCAAATTATGCAGCCATATTCGAGTATTGGGCGCACTAGTGCACAGTACAGGGATGTAGTGACCCATACATTCTTGAATTCATATGCTCGTCTTTTAATAAAACCGAGCAGTTTACTGGCCCTGGATACAATCTTATCGTAGTGTAAATTAAAGCGCAGTTTGTTGTCCAAGACCACTCCAAGATCAACTATATAATTGACCCTGTTAAGTTCATTACCATTGAGGCGGTATTTGTGATTTATAACTTGGTTTCTACGAGAAAAACTTATCACACTACACTTATTTACATTGAGGTAGAGTTTGTTTTGGGTACACCAGGTCTCAAGAGATGAGAAGTTTAACTGTAAGAAATTGACATCTTCCTGCGATTTAATTACGTGGTACAATTTTAAGTCGTCCGCATACATAAGATGTAGAATATCCTTCAACACTATGGACAAGTCGGATATGAAGATATTAAAGAGAAGAGGACCAAGGTGACTACCTTGCGGTACTCCAGAGGAGACCTCAATTTTCTTCGACACAATTCCTTGAAATTTAACATATTGGGATCTACCATGGAGATAAGTTGATAGCCAACTAAGTAAAGATCCAGAGAAACCAAATTTTTCTAATTTATGTATTAAGATACCGTGATCAACACGATCAAAAGCTTTACTGAAATCAGTGTAAATGGCATCTATTAGGTAGCCGTTCTCCATCTTGCATAAAACGTCAGAAACCATTATCATGAGGTTAGTGGTTGTGGATCTTCCTTTTCGAAACCCGTGCTGCTGCTCGTTTAGTCTCGGGTTGATAAGGCATGTTAGCTTTTCGCAAATAATTTTTTCAAATAGCTTTGGGATGGCCGACAAAATTGCTATGCCTCTGTAGTTTTCAACTGAGTTTTTTTGACCGTTTTTGTATATTGGTATTAGGTGGGACGTTTTCCAATATGAGGGAAACACTCCAAGAGAGAGTGATTTGTTAAGTATAATGTATAAGGGCACCAGTAGTTGGTCTAAGCATCGCACCAATAACTTTGGGGGAATTAGGTCTGGTCCAGGTCCCTTGGTTGCATCTAAACCCTTTATTGCATTCGATATGTCTTCTTTCGTCAAACTAAAGTTTTCAACCATATGCTGTGAATTCGGAGTGGGGGGAAAAATGTCAGACTGAGTAGTTGGTGGACAAAATACATCCTTAAAATGATCCGCAAAGAGGTTACATATTTCTTGAGGGTTGGAAGAGATAATATTACCTTTATACATGGATGAAGGGTAACCAGCTGATTTTCGTTTCAAATTGACAAAGTCAAAGAATGTTTTGTGGTCTTGAACAATTTTTTCACCAATTAAGCTTGTGTAAAACTTATAAGCTTCTTCAGATTTGATAGAGAACTCTTTTGATAGCTCATCGTATCTGAGCTGCATTTCTTCGCTTACATTTTCGGCAGTTTTGAGGAGTTTGTAAATTCGGTTTCTCTGGTTTCTCAAGTATCTGAGATTTGAATTTAGCCAAGGTTCAGAAAGTTTGTTTTTTTCTTTATTTTAGGCACATACCTTTTGATAGCTGTATAAATGTAATTATAAAACCTCGAAATAGCGCTATCTAAGTCTAAGTTCGATAGAACGCAACTCCAGTTAATGCCACCTAGAAGAGATGTTATACTATCGTAATCAGCATTAAGAAAGTCGTACACAATAGAGTTATTGAAGGACTGGGTAAAAGAGATATTTATATCAGAGAAAATTATTGTTAAGGCTGTATGGTGAACTGTGTTAGCAAACAAATTTTCTGCTTCGATGGTTGGACCAACCCTCACTTCGTCGTACGAGTTAGTAAAGATTAGATCCAACCACCTACTATTTTGGTTTTGTGTTGCAGAGACTTGCTGTAGATCATTGCTATAAAAAGTACTTATTAATGTAAAGTCTATGGGACTAGAGAGGTTTACAGGAAGAAGATAGTTGTCATTTTCATCCATGACAAATGATATATTTGGACGGTTGAAGTCACCAAAAATAATAACTCTATCTTCTTCATTTAAGGTTTCCGTAAATGTAGTGATTGTCTCACATAACTCATTGTATGATGATTCACTAGAGCTTGGGGGGATGTAAATGACACCAATGTACATATAGAGTTTTTTTCCTATATAAACTTTTACTATACGGTGTTCAAAGAGTTTGTGAGTAGGGGTTTCTATAAGCTCACTTGAAAGAGAATTGTGGATAGCAATTAGTACGCCGCCACCTCGCGAAAGGCCTGTGGAGCAGTAGTCACGGTCATTACGGTAGATAGTCCAATTGCAGTCCAGAATTTCTTCATTTTTAAAAGTGTCATTTAACCAAGTTTCTGTAATTACTAGAACCTTGAAGTGACAAGATTTAGCGTCGATAAATAGTTTATTTAGTTTACCTCTCATACCACCACAGTTGTGATAAAAAATTTTAAGAGAACTAATTGAGTAGGCAGGTTGGCATGGATCCTTGGACATTACTTGAGAAATGTTGTTAGGTGACTTTGACTGATTTCGAGCGATAGGGGTTGTGTTAGGGTCAAAGTTAGGAGCAATAATACTGCTGATGCTCCTTACGTGATTTTTGCAGAAAAGAGACATGTTTAGACCTGACGTGAGTGCCATAGGTGTCAAGGTCCGCATTGACTTGACTAATTGACACTCCAAGTTGCTCGTGAAAGCAATTAAACATGTGACGCAAATCGGACACATCTGTCGGCAGCCCTTCTTGTTGTATTAAAACTTTTAAATTAGTTTTGGTCTTGCCCTCTATGCAAGTAGATTCAGGGGCATTATGCATATAGGCGAGATACAGACGGACGTTGTTATAGACGCTGTTCTCTCTAAGGCGAGAAAGGGCATATCTACTTTCAGTGTCTGCACAGGAGTTCAATGTTAATTTCACTCTTGGAGGTATTAGAGGGTCTAAAAAGGTTTCAGGGTTACCAGGTTGACTGGAAGGGATGTTATGGAAAGGAGATGAGTCTGAAGTGCGGGGATGGGTGATAGCTGGGTTAATTGATGAGTTAGTGTCTACGGAGGGGGATGGAGACGGGTTGAGAGTATGGGAGTGAATGAAATTCGGATAATTGGCAGATGTGTTTGTTGGGTTTTCACTTGAGTCGGAGACGGGTGAAAGGTTGAAAGATACACGGCGACGTTGTGTGAAAGGTTGTGTGGGAGCTGACTTTTGACATGAGTTTGCAGGAATTGGATTACCGTTGTGCTTGTCGTTGCTGTAGTGAGTTGTAGTATTTTTAAAAGTATTGTCATTGTTGACCGATGTGGGCTTATGTCTGATCTGTGGAGAGAAGGTGGGAAAAATATTGGTTTTAAGCTCCCAGTTGGGGACAGCGCTGTGATGGGGCTTAGGTAATATTTTCTCCACTGATGCGTTAGATCTAGAGGAAGGATGAGAATGGTGTTTATGAATATGTGAAGGTTTTATAGTGCAAGAATTAGGGTTGGGATTTAAGCTGGAGTTTGGGATACCATAAGAAATAATATTATTTGATGTTGTTTTAGGCTTATAACTATTGCTTATCTTAAGGTTAGATTTAGTGTTTATGCTAGGATTAGAAATTACATTAGGAATATATGTATTAGACTTAGGTGTATAGCTTTGAGATACGTTTGCCTTAGATATATTTCTCGGTTGCCAGGTACTGCCAGGTTTGTCCGTCCACCTAGATATTTGTACATTTCCGTGTTCTTGCATACCACCGGAAGGACTCAGGACCATCCAAGCGTATTTAGATGGTAAGTTAAGTTTAAAACTGCTTAACTTGGCACGAGTTGAAGATGTTTTATGGCACTCGGATATGGTGAAGCGGAACTTTTTTAAAAAGTATTTACGCACCCAGGATATACTTGCATTGGAGGGGAAGCCTTTGATAAATACAGTTATGCACTCATTTTGGTTAACCGAATTTAACTTTTGGATGCGGCTTTCCCATTCTGGTATTGTCCACGAAGTTCCAAAGCGTTCGATAACTCTTCTAGGTGCAGCGATTGGTGTTGTAAGAATGGTGGTGTCTGAGGCAATGGAAGAGTCGAGAGATATACTATGTTGCCTTGTAGGTAGAGGGGCAGCTGATGGAACACCCTTGGATGCTAACGTCATTTCGTCAAAAATAGAGGAGGAGTTATGTTGAAGCGCCTGTGGTGGTGGGTATTCAACTCTATTGGGCGCTGATCTAATTTCATCTGCTATATCTGCGAGCGTCACACGGAACACATCTAGATCATCGCTGATGTCATTCATTTTTTGAAATAGTATTTCAAACATAGGATCTGGCTGCAGAGGTGTTGATTTGGCTGTATTTGAATTAGTTTGCAGTGCAGTATCCATATCATACCGCAAAGAAGTAAGATTACTCATTATATTTTTGGTAGAGTCGTCATTTTTTAAGATCTCAAAGCCAGTTTTTACTTCTTTCACTATCTCTTACTATTTCAGTTAATGCTCTGAGGTTCTTTGAAATAGTTGAGATGTCCGAGTTATTTGCTTTACACATGGACTCTACTCTGGCTACATCATCAGATAAGTGTGTGAAGACGTCGAAATTAGGTTGGTTACTGCAGAGTAGTTTATAGTTTGAGTGCAAAGCATTAAGTGAGTCGCTCAGACATTTAATGGCGAGCATCACGTGTGACAGCGTTAAATCCCTACACTCGTCACAGAAAAATTTGAAATGAGAAGAGTATTCCTGAATGTAGTTCAGACTCCTCTTTGTCATGCCCACACAGCAGCCGTGGTAAGATTTCCCGCAGAGACCATTGCAGCTAAGTTTTAGTGCATTTTTGTCCTCAATAGAGCAGTTGTTGTTGGCACAAGTAAATTCCATTATTATAGTAGTTTTTAATTTTTTTATTTTTATTTTTTATTTTATACACAAAATGCTGACACTCACAATTGTTTTTTTTTTTTTTTTTTTTTTTTTTTTTTTTTTTGTATAGGTTAATGCTTGATTATTGATTTGTTTATTGAGTTCTGTTTTTTTGGAGTTTTGGTTATTAAAGCGCAAGCTGGCAAAAACACAAAAATTTATTTTAAGTTGAGTAAATTGGGTCAGAATAGCTTCTGCTATTTTGTTGATTAAATTATTTTGAAGATAAGGCACAAGAATACAGCGAAATTAAAATTGGAGCGGTTAATAAATCACGTCCGAACTGATTGCAAGTCGAATTGCAATTTTCATTCATAGATTAGGTATCTAAGCATAGTTTAAGATAAAGTTCGTATGAACCCAATTCAAAATGAATTTTCAAGAATTATTTTAGTAAATTTTGTCAACATTTTTGAAATTTGGTTTTGGATTTATTCAATCAAGTCTAGAATATAAAATACAACTTAGAAATTGTTTGCAGAGTTGCACCTCATCTAAAAATGAAAAAGAAAAAACTTATAATATAATTTTGGAACATATTGGAAATTACAGTTAAATAACGATTTATCTAACATTTTTCGCAAAAATTACAGGTGTGCAAGGTACTATTTTGCTATTTACGCCCATGATACCGCTCTGATGATATTCAAATGTATGAATGAAAAAAAGAACAAATTTTTTCTAAACAATGAAAAAAGAAACATGAAAATCAGGCTATTGTATCAAATGCAAGAGCTGCTATGGCCAGATCACCTTTTTGAAAAACTGCAAAAATTGAATTTACAATTTACTCGAAAACGGCTCCGTCGATTTGAAAATAGTTGCCATTTTTGGAACAAGCAGGCCAATGTCTTTTTAAAAAAGATATTGAGGTGCTTGGAGCAAAATGGCTGTTGAGAAGTGTTATCAACCAGTTTAGCAGGTAGCTGTGGAACAGAACAGATCAGCAGTTAGCTGTTGAACAGCACATATCAGTTTCAGTAGTTAGCTGTTGAATAGTACCGACCAGTTAAGCAGTTATCTTGTTGAACAGTACAGACCAGTTTAGCAGTTATCTGCTTAGTAATAGTTGTTGTTGGCTATTCTCCCAAGATTAAATCCAAATGATTTTAAAAATTTTATATTATACGAGTATCTTGTTAATGGTTTTTTAGCTCTTCTCCCTCGTTCCAGTGTTGATGTAGGACTATCTGAAAATCCTCTTTGTATCTTATTTTTATTATAAGTAACCATAATTATAATTGTTCAGGCTTGAAGTGTAGTCTTACGGTAATCTTTTCCCCTCGAAAATTTTTAAGGTCGCCGTCTTGATTTAAGATTCTAATCGTTATGTTGTTTACTTGTTGACATTTAACAGGTAAATAAATGACATTTTGAGGTTTGTTTTCAATTTTATATTCGGGTGGATAGCAACAAAGTGCTATTAATTTATGATCCATCTGTCAAGTTGCTTTCGATACGTATTGTATTTACATTTGTAATATTCAAAGAAAGTCAGAATGAAATTTTCTAGTTATATCTGACTGATCTATATTTATATATTTGATTTTTTCTATATCTTGTCACGGCTCTTTAGTAACCACTTTGACAAATTCCTCGTACGGTAGCTCATTTTCTATCAACTTTCTTTTACTGAATCCCAACAATTGTCCCACACTGTTTGGTTTTGAAAAATCTATGTCTTCGAAGGAAGTAATTTCAGTTTTTAGGGTGTTATTGTTTCGCTCAATTTTTAAGTAAATTGAATTATCAATGGATTTTATACTTGACTCTAAAAAAGAAGCAATGTCTTTAAGTTCATATGAAACAACTAGAATTGTAATAGTATATAGTCCGAAATGGAATAAATGATTGTGATCATGTACATTTGGCATAGAATTAATTGATACAAAGTCTACAAGTCCACAAACATATCTTGTAGTAAACTCAACCGGAGGAAAATATTTTGCAACAAGAGTTGAAGTGGTTCCGCTTAAAGAGGTTGTTATTGACATTATGCGTATTCGTTATAAACTGATAGTCTATACCTATAGAGTGGCCTAAGTACCTATATCGGTATAGAGTGCCCCCTATACCTATGGCATTGGCTTAGGTTAGGTTGAGTCTGAAGTATTATTTGTATAGTATTGCACTATTTGCTTTTGCCTTTCTCTCTCTTAATATCAAATTCTCTCTCTCCCTTGCTCTCTCACGTCATTCCATTTTCTGGAAAAAAGTTACTAAGGTGAATCAGAAGTTTCATGTGGGACTTTTTTTGACCCTTGTTGCTCCAGCTCCGTTTTGATCCTTGCTCCTTTTTGATCCTGCTACTAAGGTGAATCAGATTAAATTAAAATACGTATCGGGATCGGGATGAGTAACGTCATCGGCATACAATGACATAAGTCAGCTTCTAAAATGTTCTCGAAGTTTCTGCATCTCGAAGCATTACAGACTCTTGAATTTACTTTCAATAAGCCATAGGCGGAGATTTTGCTGGACGACTTGACCGGGGTTTGAGACTTGTACCTCAAATGTATCCCACCTATATACGCCTATGTTTCAAATGGTTGTCATCCAATACTTAAACAACTTATATAAATCTAATACTTACCCCTCGCTTCCACTTGAGCTACACCTAATGCACGTACCTAATACTTATCACCACCATGATAAATTTACAAACATTTCATTAACTCTTCAACGTTCCCCGTATCTAAAATGATCCAAACAATATAAATGTAGATTTTCGCAACGCAAGTCATATCATTTAAGCCAAACTCGTCACGCAGAATTTGAGGCATTGGTATTAGGTATTATAAATAAAATTATGATCAAAGCTTACAGCAAAGACATACTTGCAGACTTTATTAGCATTAAGCAAAGACATACATCAAACTTGCCGATTTTAATAGCTTAAAGCAAAAACATACCCCAAAATTGTTGATTTTTTACCACCAAACTTGCCTATTTTAATAGCTTTTAGCAAAAACATATTGCTTGTATTTTTACTACTCTCACCAAGTGCTTCTAGAACGGCTTGCGAGTTCGAGGACCAGCTCCTAACTGGAATCCACCCTTTGCATGAATTTCAGGCACACACTTTGCCAGTTCTATAGCTTCTTCAACAGTTTGCACCGAATCAATAAAATCATCAACGTAGTGATAGTTAATGAATGCGTTTGAAGCCTTGGGATTTATAGCATGTGTTCTTGCATTTCTGTCGCGCACATAATGAGCGATACAAGGCGAACATGATGCACCGAAGCATTGAGTTTGTATACATTTATACGGTTTTCGTTCGCATCCCACTAGAGGATAAAAGCGTTGCGCATCAGAGTCCAGCTCATTCACCATTATGAGGTGGAATATTTCAGCTATGTCTCCACAGATAGCAAAGCGTCACATTCTAAAGTTAAATAAAATATTATGAAGTGAGATGAGCAGATCTGGGCACTTTAACAAAAAATCATTCAATGCATTGCCTTCAGTTCTAGCGGCCGCATCCCATACTTATCTGATTTTGTTAATATAGGTAGATACCATATCTTACCACCCTTCTCTCTTATTGCATTTTCATGCAGGCGAGTTGCGCACCCCTTTTCAATGAAATTTTGAATTTGTTGATTTAATTCCAAAGCTAGTTGGCCATTTATATGAATTTTTTCGCGAGTTTTTAAAGACGCAATTATGCTAAAATTATTTATGCAGATGATCAACGAAGGTATCGCACCTCTATAGCCTTGGAGAGGTATATCGTTCAGGAACGGGTATCTTTTTTTAACTTCTGACACTACCATAGATTCAGCTGCCATATTCATGTTTCTTACAGTATGAACACTACGCAATGGAAATATTTGTGCACTAATTTTCGCTGCAGATATTTTGATATCAATTTTCCTAGAATTCTCTTCATATCGTGTCAAATCTTCTGTCCAATGAATACATAACGGCTCGGACATACCTGTTTCGTTCAATTCATCAGCTAAACTTTCTTCAAGTAGTGTTAAAGTTGAACCGTCGTCCATGAAAGCATATGTTGAGATGCCTTCCTTAATATCCTTCATAATGTTGCGCTCAGTCTCGATTTCCACGTATCAGTCTCAGTCGATTTCCACGTATACCGCAACCTCAGTCAAAGCACTTGGATCCGAATTAATTGCAATGAAATTCTCGTCGATTAATTCTTCATCAGATTGTTCGTCTACATCAGGTGGGAGTATGTTGACAGACTGAACGGGATTTTCTTCATCGCTCCAACATTCTAAAATGTCTTCAATCTCCTTCATTGTTACTTTTTTGTAACGTGGCATTTTGCAATTCTGTTATCTAAAACCAGTTTATATTCACAAACACTGACAATAAATAACACATGATATTTATCTATATTTAAATTGATACTCATTATTTTATGTGAAAAAAACGAATAAAATCCACTAAAATTGAAATATTACAAGCGCGCACACAAAACGTCTATTCCGGTTGAAAACACAATAAAAATGGGAGAGCCAACACACTTGGCAAAATATTACAAGCAAACATAAAATGTTACAAGCACGCACAAAACACGTCTATTCCTGTTGAAAACACAATAGAAATGGAGATTCACCTAGCAATAAAATTTGACATTTTTCATTTGTATGGGATTTCATGGTATGGGATAAGCGCCAACGTTCGATTAATCGAACATTGAATTTTTTGATATTACGGAAAAACGGGTGGGGATTGATTTTTTTATATGACGTATTTGGAATCAAAGGGCCCTAATTACTCTATGAATGTACTTTATATTTAAAAATTCAAAAATTTTTGCAACGTGGTTGAAAATGGGTTAATGAGCCAGTCGCAAGATGCTTAAGGTTATGTAATAATGATTCACCAATTTTGAATTTTAACGTTGATGAAAACCGTTTCAGGCTCAACGGCCCATAATCATAAACAAACTAAAGTCAGCTCTAAATTTAGTGCAAGCTATATGAAAAAAAATTATATTGAAAAACTGTCAAAAAAGCCTATATTACTAAATTTAAAGCCGCCTTTATTTTGTTTATGATTATGCACTAATTTCTTTACTTTATTTAACTAATTTTTTATAAATATGTTAACTTTATAATACTCTCTAAGATATTAATCAGTAGACCAAATAAATAAATAAATAAATAAATAAAAAAGAATACATCCCAGCTGCAAGTGCTTGAAAATATTTACAAAATTTTGTTTTTTTTTATTATTATTATTATTATTATTATTATTATTATTATTATTATTATTATTATTATTATTATTATTATTATTATTATTATTATTATTATTATTATTATTATTATTATTATTATTATTATTATTATTATTATTATTATTATTATTATTATTATTATTATTATTATTATTATTATTATTATTGTTTTTATTATTATTATTATTATTATTATTATTATTATTATTATTATTATTATTATTATTATTATTATTATTATTATTATTATTATTATTATTATTATTATTATTATTATTATTATTATTATTATTATTATTATTATTATTATTATTA